>JAPYYD010004456.1:0-13086 GCA_028551405.1 Uromys caudimaculatus | reverse complement strand
TTCTGGATAAGAGTAATGTGTGTTACTACCTATTGAGAAACAGCAGAACTTTTTCTGGGGTGCTGCTGATTGGAACCACATGGTATCTGCACAACCATGAAATACTTGTCTTGACTGTAGCCTTGAGTATTCAGCTTGGTATGATATTCAGTTGTGAACATTTTCCTGGACTGTGAGGACTCCTTTGCTTCTTCTAAGGCCATGCACTCCCATCTGTAGTTTTTAAATTAAAAGGGCCAACTAAGCATTGTGTTGTTAATTTTTCTGATTAGGTGAAATTAATCTCTATATATCAGATGCCAGCTTGTCATAGGTTAGAGGAACAGAAGAGAGGCTATGAGTAATTGTAAAAGTGACACCTCCTGCAGTGTCTTTCTATCTGCATGACAGTGGACACCTGAGAAAGAAATGTGTGAATATATAACACAGGGTACCAAGATTTCTGTAAAATGATCTGCAGCCTAGTGACTATTCTCTGGATAAAGGTAGGGTGACCTTAGCCCTTGAAGAGCAGAACCTTGATTTGTTTAATTTTTCTTTATATATTTTTGAGACAAGGTCCCAGAATGGCCATGAATTCATAAATTCTTCTTCCTTCAGGATCCCATATGACACCGTATGTGAACCAGACATGTTTCATTTTAAAATTATCTTTTGTCAGATATTAGTATAGAACACCAGATTTCTCTTAGTTACTGTTTATATGTGCACTTTCTATAATTTTACATATATTTTATTCCCTTACTGTTGAGATTGTAAGAAACAATGTGTTTACAAATGATTTGTTTCTGCTTATTTTTTACTTTTTATTTTATTTACTTTTCTCTAATACAAAATGTCCTGATTGCAGTACCCAGAATTTAGGGCCTAGCTGTTCATCATCAGGAGAGGTTTTCTCCAGCAGATGAGTGGAGCATATGCAAACAGTCACATTGGCAGAGAGTGAGAGAGAAAGAGAGAGAGAGAGAGAGAGAGAGAGAGAGAGAGAGAGAGAGAGAGAGAGAGAGATTATAAAAAAGAGAATATTATTCAGTGGGAAAGAGAGGTTCTGATCTGGACTTTGAAGAATGGGTTGTATTGAAAATCATGGCAGACAAGAGAGCTTGAAAAGTGGCATGTAAAGGTTATTTTCAAGGTAGAAGGTAAATAATTTTGTAGAAATCAAAATTTAGTAAAAATTACCTGTATCTCATGGTGTCTGTAAAAAGAAGATTGGAATGAATTCTAAACATAGAATTTTAAAAATATTTATGTGGCTGACTTTGGCATAAAATTGCCTTTTAAACATCATCATCTTCATGTAGTAGCAGGAGGGAATCATTTTCCTCACTCTGTATGTCAAGAGACAGAATGGAAGGACTAGCTAGTACTTGAGAATATTAGATGCAACACGATTTGACCCATAAATTTCCTCTCGAAAAAAAAAAACAAAACAATGCTGGAACAATGTCCAGAGAGTTCCCATAATATGAAACATGCCCTTAGATAATGATCTCAGATTTAAGGTAAATGAATGAAGGAAGTACAATATCTTCCATAGAATCAACTTAATTACTTTTCAATAAGAATGAGATTTGTTTAGATACAAAATATACAGAATAAATATTAATTCCAATATCCAAAGAGATGGTGAGTTCCTGGGAACTGCCAAAATGACCTTAGCTCAATGAATAATCAATATATACCCATTTCTTAGAAACATGCCTATTCTGTTCAAACAGGAAATAAAAGGTACTGGTTATGTAATACAGGAGCTTAGTCAGCAGTATGAATCTATGAATTAAAAGATTACTCACAAAGGCTTCCTGCTCCAAACTTTTGGTTTTTAAAACATTATGAAAATCATGGTCTCAGAGTATAAAAGTCCAGCAGAAGCTTTCCAGATGTAATCCTGTAGACACCATGGCCAAACTCATTCTTGTGACAGATGAGGAATTGTTTCCTCTTTCATTTTATGACCCTGCTGATTTATTGGAACTTCTTTGTAATATCAACTTACAAGAAAGGTAATTAAACTATGTAAGAGAACATAAGGAAGAGTCAGAGTAGGACAGGGTGGAAATGGAAGAGAATTACGCAAAAAATATTTGAAAGGAAAGTACTATGGCCCTATCAGAAAATTGCAGTTGTCTTGCCCCACTTCACTGCTATACAAGCACGAACATCAGCTCTCAGACCCAGTGGCTTACAAAATGGAATGAAGATACTTAATAGCATTTAAATTTTTAAATCAGTGGAGTCAGGAATGTTACCTTACCTCCATTCCAATATTCTCATGTACATATCTCCTTCTCCTGTATTCAAGCTGACCTGGGTAGGGTTCCAAATGCTACCATCAGTGTAGGGATGCAAATTCATGTGTTTTTGAGCATGTAGGTTTCTGTTTACTTTGAAAATCCAACACTACCTTTTTAGTCTGTGGCCCAAGTTCTGAGTTCATGACATAGTCCTGTAGTAGAAGCAGGTGTGTAAAACCAGGTACCACACAAGCATATGACTCACCAGCTAAGCTTTGAGAACTCGTTGTGTCTGCTGAGAATGTGCTGGCAACATATCCAGGGCATGCTCTTTGAGGATCTATATCTGTTTTTTTTTTTTTTTTTTTTTTTGAGACAGGGTTTCTCTGTATAGCCTTGGCTGTTCTGAAACTCACTGTGTAGACCAGGCTGGCCTGAAACTCAGAAATCCACCTGCCCTGCCTCCCAGGTGCTAGGATTAAAGGCATGTGCCACCACTGCCCAGCTGAGAATCTATATCTTATCCTCAACTATTTTCTTTCCATTAAAAGTCAACATTTATGCTTCATACATGAAGTTCTGATTATATACAATTCTTTTATTGTTTTTTCAGTTAGATAATTTATTTTGTTTCATCATTGAGAATATTATATATGAATTTTGATCCAATTAACACTTCCTCATCTCTTCCCAGATCCCTCCATAAACCCTGCAGTAAAAAAATATTTAAAAATTACTGGCACAGGTTTTCCTCCCACATTTGACCATTTATGTGTTTGGATGAAAGACACACACACACACACACACACACACACACACACACACACACCCTTCAGCCTTTATTTTTAAATATGTCTTAGATAATAGCTGGGCAACTGCCTACCCTCCATGCTTTTAGAATCTACTTTCTCATCAATAACCCCAAATTATCACTTACTATTTACTATGTTCCATCTTGGCTGCCCTTAACCCAATTGGATAGCCCTCTGGGCCATGTTCTCTTGGCCCTAGCCCATGGCAGCTCTCCTCTCTCTTGCCACAGAGTGACCCACCTGTGTTAGCAGATCCAGTGGAGTTGGGAGAGTGACAGATGCCATGGGGCAAGCATAAAGCAAACACAATTTGTTTTACAGTTTCTCAAGGAGTCCCTCAAGGCACGAGGTACTGGGTGAAAAAGAAGGACCTAATGAGGTTCTTTGAATTTATAGAAGATATGTGTCTCTGGTTTCCCCAGGAAGGCACTATAAATGAGAAGATATGAAATAGAGTAAGACATTGCTTATAAGAATTTTATGAGACATTTGGGCCAGAAAATGTGCCCGTGCAGCTGAAAAATGTAGAGAAAATCCATGAAAAAAACGGGTTTAGAAAAAACAATCCTCCCTTTTCAGGGGAAGAAAAATGAATGTGAGCTGTTTCAGAGCTCTCCTGGGGGCAAGGGAGGATCAGGAGACGTCTTGACTCCTCTCTCACTTCTGGGTCTCTTAGGTAGGATATCTGAGTCCCTTTGGGACATCTAATTCTCTTTCCTCTCTCTGTATTGTATGTTTCTGATACACCAATCTGTCCATGTGTCAAAACTGACTGTTTTATGTTAAGTCTGTGTTCTTGTGTCATATGAATGGAAGTTGTTCTGTGTTTCATGTTGAAAAGAAAAGAAAAATTGGCTAAAACTTTATCTGCTAGCTATCTACCCCTTGATTTAGCTTAATTTGTTTTAAAAAACAGTCTCACTTGGCTGTGCCTGTGGCTGTGAGTCAGGTGTGGCTGGAAAAACCCTGCCAGAGGCTTAATTATCTGCAGAAGCCACTCTTAAAGGGGTCAGCAGTTTTTTGGCTTCTATGGTAAGGAAGCTGACAGCTGTTTCTCCTAGAAAATTTTCTCTGATTGTTGGGTTCAACAGTAACAAGGTGCTCCACTCTTGAAATTGTAACTAGAAAAAGTTAAATTTTGTTTGATCTAAATAAATAAATGTGTAGTTACTTCATTTTTGCTTCTGACAGGTTTTAAAAGTATAAAAATGTTCTGCATGTCTTGGCTATAGAGTATTGGCTTGTAAGTTATTGGATGTGATTAAAAATTTGTAACTTTGGTAACAGAAAGTTAGCTTAAGAATGATAACTCTGGGTTTGAGTCGTTCTAAACAACAACATGTGGCATAAGCTAACACAAGGAAACAGGTCTCTAAAGATACGTTTTAATTGGGTAATATTTTATATAATTCTTAACCTCGAAATTAGACTAAGATTTAGGACAATCTCTTCAAGGTATTGAAAGCTACACTGTCATGCATTCAGATATAAGAGCTGACAGCCAGACTTTGTAATGTAAATGTAATACTCTTGATATTGATTTTTATTATTCCCAAAGTTATGGTTGTGCTCTGATATTACAAAGAGAAACTTAAACATTATAGTTAAACTGCCAGTGTTCCATTAACTGTAGCTTGCAGTTCGGTCACAGCCTCAAGGGAAAGCAGCAGGTAGAATTTTCGGAGATACTCCAGCAAGAGTTCCCTTGTTATACAATTGGCTTATGAGAATGCTAATGCAGCCTGCCGCTGCTATTAGGCCATATAGAACAGAGACAAACTTTGCTGGATATATTCATCTTTGTGCAGAAATCAGACCCTCATACAATCAGGGTCTGGCTATGGCTTGCTGCCTTACAAGGGACCGCTGTACAAGCAATGCTTCCACAGAAATGAGGGAATAAGAATGTTTTAAATGTAGAGGTTTGGGTCATTTTACAAATGACTGTTCTAAGAACAGAGGCAGGAGTGGACAATCAAGTCATGCCTCAGAAATCTGACCTTGGTGTAAGAAGAATAAACTTTGGACCAGGTATCAGGAAATAGGCTCAATTAAGAAACATTTGCACTTGAGTTACTGCAAAGCTCAGAACAGCCTCTGCAAAAGCTTGTGTAGCATTCCTTTTGTTTTACCTAACCTCTAGAAAAGTACTTGATCTTTCCTCGGGGAGGAGGGGTCAGCCTTAGACCCCAAGGCATTCACAGCAGGCCACTTATCCAGGTGTCATAAATAATTATGGCTGCTTTCCCTATAGTATTAACAAAAGAACTTGCTCAATTTGTTTTAGTTTCCTTAAGAGTGAGCGAGGACAAGAGGACAAAATGACTTTGGTTCCTCTGATGTGTACTGAGTTCAATCTATTACTAATAAGAGACCTAACCTTAAATTATTAGTCCAAAATAAAGTTTAAACTCAAGATTTATGAAAGGTTAATGAGGCTATGGAACTTATAAAGATATTGACACCTGGCTTGCCTATTCTAGCTGCCATTCCAGGAAATGCATATAAAATTATTATAGATTCAAAAGATTGTTTTTATACTGTCTCTTTATATCCTGATGATTACAAATTAGTGAGTTTGTAAAGTGATATCATTAAAAAATTTGGCCTTAAAGAATGGTTAATAACTTTAAATCAAGTAAAAATTTTGTCATTGCTTTAATATAATAAGCTAGGACTTTGAATGTTTCAATATATACTATTGATTATGGAGGATATTTTATCGGCTTATCCCTCTAAAAGAGTTTTACTACAAGCCTTTGTTCTTATACAATGAGCTTTAAAATTTTGGAGTAGTTGTTGTTCCAGAAAAGATTTAAAGGCAATATCTGATTCAATATTTGGGGCCTCAGTTATATCCTAAACAAACTGTGGCATAGAAAATTCAAGTATTTTCAAAATTGTTAGGAGATGTTGATTGACTAAGACCTCACTTTAAGTGCACCATAGGAGGACTTAAGCCTCTGTTTGATAACAATGGGTATGCTAATTCTAATTCCCCTGGATAGTTAGCTGATGAGAGACAATTAGCTTTGCAGAAAGTTGAAGAAGCTATTGTTCAACAACAGATACATTATATAAAATATATATCAATTGTTGGCTGTTTGCATTATTGCTACAACTCATGTGCCCATAGCAGTTCTTTGGCAAAAAAGACTGTTAATATAGATTCACCTTTCTTCATCTCCAGGTAAAGTTTTAACACCCTATTATGAAATTGTTGTTGTAATACAGAATTATAGAACAGAATTATAAAAATATTTTGGAAAAGAACCTGATGAAATATTTATTCCTTATTCCAAACAGTAATTAAATGGGTTATTGCAAACTACTGATATTTGGCCTATTGCATGTGCAAATTTTTCAGGGAAAATTGATAATCATTATCCAAAAGATAAGTTGTTGCAATTTGCCTCTATGCATGCTTTTGTAGTTTTTGTAAATTTATGCATGCAGCCCATAGGAAATGCATTTATTGTATTTACAGATGGCTTATCTAATGGGAAGATAGCACATATGACTGGATCACGTGTTCATTCTCTTGCGTTTTCCCTGCTTTAGCACAAATGATTGAATTGCATGCTGTAGCTCTTGTTTTTGAAATATTAAAAATCAAGCTTTTAAATTATGATAGTTAATATATAGCTCATGGTTATAATTATTTAAAATAGTTTTTTTAGATATTGTTAATTTTTAAATTTTGCAGTTATTTATGCAAATATAATTTAGTTTAAGAGAATGTATAGTTTTTTATTTTGTAGGACATTTAAGAGGTCATACTGGATTGCCCGGACACCTTAGTGAGGGCAATGCCACAGCAAATTTGTATACCAAGAAGGTTATAGGCCTTATATAAGAACAATTGGCCAATCAATCTTATTTTTTATATCATCAAAATAGTAATAGCTTGAGACAATAATTTGATATTTCTAGAGAATGTACAAGTTAAATTATAAAGATTTGTATTGAATGTCCTCAGTTTCTACCTGTACCATATAATGGTGTTAATCCTCGAGGACTTATCCCTAATCAATTATACCAAATGGATGTTATTCACATTTCTGATTTTAGAAAATTAAAACATGTACATGTGACTATTGACACCTTTTCAGGCTTTCTAGTTTCAACTGCTTTAACAGGAGAAGCAACTAAAAATAAAATTAGTCATGGCCTACATTGTTTTTCTATATTGGGTGTTCCAAATAAGATTAAGACAGATAATGGAACTGGCTATTGCAGTCAGGCATTTGAGATGTTTTGTTAACAATTTTTATTAGTGATATTATTGAAATTCCTTATTTTCCTCAAAGACAAGGTATTGTGGAACAGGCCCATGAAACGTTGAAACAATATAAAAAAACAAAAAAACAAAAAACAAAAAAACAAACCAAACCAACCAAACAAAAAAACCAAAAAAGGGGGAATCATATCCCCTACACCACAAAAAATTTAAATTTTAAAATTTGGATGCCAAAGAATTCTCTGCTAAGTGTCTATGGCACCCTACAAATAGGCATATTTATGCCTAGGTGAAATGGAAGGATCCACTTACAGGCATATGACATGATCCAGATCAGGTATTTAAAATGGGGAAGAGGGCATGTTTGTGTATTTTCTACAGGATGCTAAAGGAGCATGCCAACTGCCAGAGTGATTGTTGAGACATGCTGATGCTGGGACAAAAAATGGTGCTGACTCTGAGCTTGCTGAATGCCCTGACAATGGTGATAGGAAAGCTATATTGGACGTCTGTTCCTGACCTACCTTTGCTTACCTATATCCCAGATTGGACAAGCTGCTTTGCCTCAAGATTTTAGACCTTGTGGGACAGAAAACAAGGAGACTGTGGAAATTGCCTTCAAAAAAATTAATTAATAGAGAAGTCCTTATAATGAGACCAGTTGTTCTGACTCGATCATGGACTGGTGTAGAAATCAACCCAATACCGAAAATGACAG
Organism: Uromys caudimaculatus; assembly: GCA_028551405.1. Lineage (NCBI taxonomy): Eukaryota > Metazoa > Chordata > Mammalia > Rodentia > Muridae > Uromys > Uromys caudimaculatus. Next base: position 5,079 of record JAPYYD010004456.1, on the reverse strand, counting down.
TCTTCATTGGGAAGGCTGGTTCTGGACATTTTCAAAGATATATTTGGAAGTTAGCTGCAGTTCTCTATAATGTTATATTAGCAAGAGATAGGACTTGGACAGGATCTGTATTTTAAATAAATGTTAGTACATGTGTTAAGGCTCCTAATCTTTTATTAATTGGTCATGTTAAAAGTTTGTTTCTTCTACAGTATTTAATGTAAGTTGTATTGATTGTGCATTTTCTAATTGTGTTTAGAATGTTGAAATCTGGCATGTCTGTTATGGTGGTCTATCACCTAGCTTTTATTTTATTGCCTGTGAGTTTTACAGGACCTTGGTATTCTGAAAAAGGCTTACAAGTACTGGAAGAAGTGAGTCAGACTTTAGACAGAAGCAAGAGGGTAGTGGGCTTGATTATCGCTGGTATAGCAGTCTTAATTACATTAATAGCTAGCACCACTGCTTCTACAATTGCTTTGATATAAAAAGTTAAGACAGTTACCTTTGTTAATCATTTAGCAAAAAATGTTATTAATGTTTTGAGTATTCAAGAGGATTTAGATTGACATTTAAAGAAGTGGATTGATTCCCTGGCATCTCGATCTATACAGGTACACTACCATCACCTTGATTTGATTGACCGAGGCATTGAGTTGCCTGAGGCTAGCAAGACTCCTATGGGAGCTGCACAAAACTCAGATTTGTGCACGACTGCTTGAGAGCAGTGTGGGTACCAGGAGAGGTGCAAGACTAAGCACTGCAAGGGGAGGACCATGTTTTCTGCCTCTGAGTCCCCTGTGGAGTAAACCTGATTGCATAGAGGTTGGTGTCCAGAGTTGTTCCTTAACCATCATCAAGGCACCTAGAACCTCTCCTCTCAAAAAGACACCATTCTTGGGTTATCCCAAAGACATAAGATGACTCCCTGGAGGAATCAGGATCAATGCTCCCACTCCCTGGTAAATGCCTACCTGTCTTTAAGACAGGTTCTTGTTTGCTCACTGGCTATCATATTGATCTTAAAATAAATAAAAAGGGAGGAGATGCTAGGAACCAACGAATTTGCAGCTTTCTTATTAGCCTGAGAGAAGCCATTTTGTGTAGAAGTTAGGCTTGAAAGTCAATGTAGGCCTGAGTTTCAGGTTCCTAAGAACTGGGCTTTTTTCCAGGTTCTGTCTCCTAGGAGATGGATTCTTTCCCAGGTCAGGGTGACCCCTTTTTGGTTAGGTGGTCAGCAGAGCATAGATAGTTGCCTTGGTAACATGTCCTGGTGGCTGGGAACCTGTACTCCTTGGATTTTCTCCACCCCTATAGCATTGTTTAAGTCCTGATTATATTGTTTAAGAGTCCTTATATATTGTTTAAGTTTTCTTGTATTTCCTTCTCCTTATACGTTATAAAAGCTTGGAAATAAAGTTAATCTTTGGAGCTTGATCAGAGGGATTCTGTCTTGCTCCAAGGTATCTCTGTCTCTTGTCTCATCCCATTCTGTCAGTTGCCTCCTTAGTTTCACGACGGACCCCATGGGCTGGGGCAAGGGGGTTTCCAAAGGGGAAAACATTTACAATGTATATAAAGTAAATATCCCCCAAAAAAAGTTAAAAAGAGATGATGTTGGCTAAGGGCTAACTGTAAATTTCTTTTATTATGTTTAGCTATGCCCCTTATATCTCAAATATCTCCAAATCTTTTATCTGTTAGGAGCAATGGGTTGTTTAAAATGCTTTTTCTGTATCTAATTAGATGTCAATGTAGATTTGTCTTTTAGTTTGTTTATATATTAAATTATATTTATTGAATCATCACTACATTTAACCTACTTTTCATGATGGATGATCTTTTTGATATGTTCTTGGATTCAGTTTGCAAGTATTTTACTGAGTATTTTTGCATTTATATTCATAAAAGAAATTGACTCATAGTTCTCTTTTTTTGTTGGGACTTTATTTGGTTTGATTATCAGGGTACCTGTGATCTTGTCAAATGAATTTGTCAATGTTCATTCTATTTTGTGAAATATTTTGATGTGTAGTGGCATTAACTTGTCTTTAACAGTACAATAGAATTCTGCACCAAAACCATCTGGCCCTGGGTACTTTTTTGTTGGGAAAATCTTAATGACAGGTTCTATTTCACTAGGGGTTAAAGGTTTGTTTAAATTGCATATCTGGTTTTGATTTAACTTTATTAAGTGGTACCTATCAAGAAAATGATCCTCTTCTTTTAGATTTTCTAATGTGGTGGAGTGCCACTTTTTAAAAGTATGTGCTTATAATTCTCAGGATTTCCTGTGTGCTTGTGGTTATATCTAGTGGACACTTAAGACTTCTATGGTAATAGTTCCAGGAAGAAAATTTGTTTAAAATAGCTAATAACTTTCACAGTATTGTTATCTTTGCCTTTCAATAAGAATGCTATTTGATTCCATGTATGAAATATCTGCACAACAAAACTTAAGCAGTTTTTATGTGGCAAACTGTTGCCCTAAAGATAATGATTGAATGAATCTTATCTAAGGCTATTTTATTCACCATAATGCTAAGAGACATGGCATTGTTTTTCCATGAATGGTGGAAATATTTGTGATTGTGTTAAAATACTGAAGCAGCTGAGTCATATCATATGTACATCTGTAGATTTACTGATTAGTCACACACAAATATATTAAGTGTTCACTTTTCACTTGAAAACCCTTGTGATAATCAGGGTCACAGATGTATTAAAAGCCCACAGAGGCTCTGCTGGGGCAATCTGATGACACCATGGCTAGACTCATTCTTGTCACAGGTAAGTTGGTAATCAAGCATAGACCCTTGGTCTTGCCTGGTTTTCTCTCATCTCATGATCTGACAACCATGGGTCAGATTTCATAGTACAGCTCGATTCTCTCTTTTTGAATTAACTTCTCTCTTTTTACTTAATCAAGATTTCTCATGCTCTTCCACTATGGGCAACTGTGACACTACTGCTTCTTTGATATTAATACCATTGCCAGGAAGAAAGTCTTACTCATGTCCAATGCTTGTGTTCTTTTTCATTTTCTTTGTAGCTATTCATTCTCTCAGGTCCTCTTTTTTTCTTTTTTACCTACTGCCTGGCGTTGCAATTGTGTTTATGTGTCTGTTAGTGTCTTGAAACTAGAGTTTTACACAGATGAAAATGAATGGGAGGAGCTAGGGCTATCCTAGTGTTCTTTGTTCTTTTGCTGATATTTTCCCTCATTTGTCCTTGACTACTTGGCACAGGTGACATAAATGTGCCAGTATTGAGGACTGGGTCATTTAAAGAGATTGTGTCAGTTATTATTTAAGTCATGTCATTGCAAATCTGATAGTTACTCTAAATTTATTTTTACCAAATTTGTTAAGATGTAGAATATATTCAAATGATCCTAAATTCAATGTGTAAGTAAAAGAAATTCAGAGATTGGATATCATATTAATGTTGGAATTCTATCATTTCATTGTTGGAAAGCACAGTTAGGAGGGTCTCAGTTGAAGGCCAATCTGGGTTATATAGTGAGATTGCTGGATCACACCAAAACAAAATAACACCCTCATAGAAGCAGGGGGAGCGGGGATGAGATAGGGGTTTTCTGGGAGGGGGGAAACCAGGAAAGGGGATAACATTTGAAATGTAAATAAAGAAAATATTCAATAAAAAGAAAAGAAAAGAAAATATCATCCTGAGTGAGGCAACTCAGATCCAAAAGACATGCCTGGTATGTACTCACTGATGAGTGGATAGTAACTAAAAAGTAAAGAATACCTAAGATATAACCTACAGACCTTTTGAAGTATAACAAACAGAAAGGCCAATGTGAGGAGGCTTCAATCCCACTTAGAAGAGGGGAGAAAATAATCATGGGAGGCAGAAGGAGGGAGGAATCTATGTGGGAGAGTGAAGTGGGAGGGGAAAGGGAAACAGGATCAGATATGGGGGAAGGGGGCAGGTGAGAGACCCAGAGGGCCAAGAGAATGAATGAATATAAGAAACCTCTGGGGATGAGAAGTGGTGGTGGTGGAACCACTAGAAAGTACCAGAGACCCAGGAGGTGTGAGACTCTCAGGACTCATTGAAGGTGACCTTAGCCAAAATAACCAACATTGATGACAGGGAACTTGATGAGTCCACCTCCAGTAGATAGATAGGACATCAAGTAGAGGAACAGGGTTACTAACCCACAGTCAAAATTTCTGACCCAGAATTGTTCCTATCTAAAAAAACTACAGGGAAAAAATGGAAAACAGACTGAAAGAAACTTGGTCTAATGACTGGTCCCACTTTTGATCCATCTCATGGGGCAGGCACCAAGGTGTGACACTACTTACTACTGATGCTATGTTGTGCTTATAGACAGGACCCTCCATGGCTGTCCTCAAAGAAGCCCTCCCTACCAGAATCTGACTGAGGCAGATACAAATACTTACAGCCAACCATTGGACTGAAGTTGGGCACACCTATTGTTGAATTAGGAGAAAAAGTGAAAAAGCTGAAAGGGAGAGTGACCCCATAGGAAAACCAGAAGTCTCAATCCACAACCCAGAGAGCTCCCAGAGACTGAGCCACCAACAAGGAGCATACATGTGCTGGTCTGATGACCCTGGTGCATAAGTAGCAGAGGTTTGCCTGGTCTGCTCTCAGTGAGAGATGTGCTTAATCCTCAAGAGACTTGAAGTCCTTGGGAAGGGAGAGGACTGGTGGGGGAGGGAGTACCTTCTTGGAGGCAAGTGGGAGGAGGAATGGGATGGAAAGCTTTGACTAGGGGGATAGAGGGAGGAATGACTGGAATGTAAATACATAAAACAATTTAAATAAAAAGAAAACAAAATAAAAATATTAATAAATACAATGCATAATATTTTAAAAATCAATATATATGTAAAATAATGTGAATTCTCAGAGAATGTATAGAAATATATCTTAAAGGAGAAAAGCAATCTAACTCATCATTATATTATTGTATAACTTAGACTATCATTTACATGTAAGACTAAAATTCATGGGGCTGTGTCTTTGAAGCACATATGGATAGACTTTAACTTTGAGTGATGCCTCACAAGGGAATCGGCATCCTTGTCATTAATGATAGCTTTT
>JAPYYD010004455.1:0-13087 GCA_028551405.1 Uromys caudimaculatus | reverse complement strand
TCCTGGATGGTTTTGTTTATTTTCTTTGTCTGTTTGATTGTGTTTTCCTGTAATTCTTTAACGGATTTCTGTGTTTCCTCCTTAAAGGCTTCTAGTTCTTTATCTCTGTTCTCTTGTGTTTCTTTAAGAGTGTTAATTTCTTTCTTAAAGTCTTCTATCATCATCATGAGAAATGATTTTAAATCTGAGTCTTGCTTTTCTGGCGTATTGTGGACTCCAGGTCTTGCTGTGGTGGGAGAGCTGGGTTCTGATGATGCCAAGTGGCCTTGGTTTCTGTTCCTTAGGTTCTTGCCCTTGCCTTTTGCCATCTTGTTAACTCTGATGTTAGCTGATCTTACTTTCTGGCTATGGCTTTTCTCACCTCCAGGCCTCTGTATCAATACTCTTTGAAGACCAGCTCTCTCTGAGAGGTGTTTTTTCCACTCTCCGGGGTGAGTAACTTTCTCCTGGAGCTCCTTGACTATGGAACCCTGGTGGCCCAGGCAGACGTCTCTTGCCTCAGCAGCTGCTCTTGGGATCCCGTGGGTTTCTATGCCTGCCTACCTCAGTCCCTGTGACTTGCAGGTTCGGGGCAGTTCCTGGTGAGCTGTGGAGCTTGTCTTGGGCCCACTCCCGCCTTTTCCAAGCTCCTGGGAGGGTATCCCTCTCCTAGTGCTAATCGGCTATGGAGCCCTGTGGCCCAAGCTGAGGTCCCTGGCCGCCCGATGGAGGCCGAAAGTTCCTGTCCCTCAGTCTCTGTGACCCGCAGAAACCGGGTGGAATCGGTGAGCACTGGGGCTCGTTTTGCCCCCACTCGGGGCTTTTCCATGCTCCTGGGAGAGTAACCTTCTCCCGGTGGGCGCTGCTTGACTATGGAACCCTGGTGGCCCAGGCAGAAGTCTCCTGCCTCAGCCGCCGCTCTTGGGATCCAGGGGGTTTCTATGCCCGCCTACCTCAGTCCCTGTGACTTGCAGGTTCGGGGCAGTTCCTGGTGAGCTGTGGAGCTTGTCTTGGGCCCACTCCCGGCTTTCCCAAGCTCCTGGGAGGGTATCCCTCTCCCCGCGCTAATCGCCTATGGAGCCCTGTGGCCCAAGCTGAGGTCTCCGGCTGCCCGATCAGGGTGTCCTCATTCTTAATAGCTGAGTAGTATTCCACTGTGTAAGTGAACCACATTTTCTCTATCTGTTCTTCTGTTGTAGGACATCTGGGTTGTTTCCAGCTGATGGCTATCACAAACAAGGCCGCTATGAACATAGTGGAAAATATGCCCCCGTGGCATGGTGGGGCATCTTTTGGGCATATTCCCAAGAGTGGTGTAGCTGGGTCTTCAGGTAGATCTATTTCCAATTTTCTGAGGAACCTCCAGATTGATTTCCAGAGTAATTGTACCAGTTTGGAATCCCACCAGCAGTGGAGGAGTGTTCCTCTTTCTCCACATCCTTGCCAACATGTGCTGTCATCTGAGGTTTTGATATTAGCCATTCTGATTGGTGTAACGTGAAATCGCAGGGTCGTTTTGATTTGCATTTCTTTGATCACCAAGGACTTTTGAACATTTCTTTAGGTGCTTCTCAGCCAATTGAGATTCCTCTGTTGTGAATTCTCTGTTTACTTCTATACCCCATTTTTAAATTGGGTTGTTGTTTGTTTTATTGGTGGTTAGCTGTTTGAGTTCTTTATACATTTTGGATATTAGCCCTTTATCAGATGTGGGGTTAGTGAAGATTTTTTTCCCTATCTGTAGGTGTCTATGTCCTTTGCCTTACAGAAGCTTTCTAGTTTCATGAGGTCCCATTTATCAATTCTTGATCTTAAGAGTATGAACCATTGGAGTTCTGTTTAGGAAATTTACCCCATGCCAATGAGTTCAAGGCTCTTTCCCACTTTCTCTTCTATTAGATTCAGTGTATCAGGTTTTATGTTGAAGTCTTTGATCCACTTGGACTTGAGCTTTGTGCAAGGTGACAAATATGGCATCTATTTTCATTTTTCTACGTGTCAACAGCCAGTTAGACCAGCACCATTTGTTGAAGATGCTTTCTTTTTTTTCATTGTATATGTTTGGCTTCTTTGTCAGAGGTCAAGTGCCTGTAAGTGTGTGGTTTCATTTCTAGGTCTTCAATTCTATTCCGTTGATCAACTTGTCTGTCTCTGTACCAATACCATGCAGTTTTTATCACTATTGCTCTGTAATAAAGCTTGAGGTCAGGGATGGTGATTCCCCCAGAAGTTCTTTTATTGTTAAGAATGGTTTTCACTATTCTGGGTTTTCTGCCTTTCCAGATGAATTTGAGAATTGCTCTTTCCATGTCTTTGAAGAATTGTTTTAGTATTTTGATGGGGATTGCATTGAATCTGTAGATTGCCTTTGGTAGGATGGCCATTTTTACTATGTTAATTCTGCCAATCCATGAGCATGGGAGATCTCTCCATTTTCTGAGATCTTCAATTTCTTTCTTGAGAGACTTAAAGTTATTGTTGTACAGATCTTTCACTTGTTTGGTTAGAGTTACCCCAAGATATTTTATATTATTTGTGGCTATTGTGAAGGGAGTTGTTTCTCTAATTTCTTTTTCAGCCTGTTTATCATTTGTATAAAGGAAGGCTACTGATTTATTTGAGTTAATTTTATATCCAGCCACTTTGCTAAAGTTGTTTATCAGCTGGAGAAGTTCTCTGGTAGAGTTTTTGGGGTCACTTATGTATACTTTCACATCATCTGCAAATAGTGATACCTTTATTTCTTCTTTGCCAATTTGTATCTTCTTGATCTCTTTTTGTTATCTTATTGTTCTAGCTAGCACTTCAAGTACTATATTAAATAGATATGGGGAGAGTGGGCATCCTTGTTTTGTCCTCCTCAGTTTGTGTCCTGAAGGCTTGGGAGGCTAGCTTTCTCCAGGCACTAATTGGCTATGGAGCCCTGTGGCCCAAGCTGAGGTCCCCAGCCACAGATGGAAACCGGAAGTTTATTGTCCCTTAGTCTCTGTGTCCTGCGGGTTCCGGGCGGGTCACGGTGAGCAGTGGTGCTTGTCTTGTCCCCACTCATGGCTTTTACACACTCCTGGGAGAGTAACTTTCTCCTGGCGCTAATTGGCTATGGAGCCTTGTGGCCCAAGCTCAGGTCCCCAGCCACAGATGGAAACCGGAAGTTTCCTGTCCCTGACTTTACCTCAGTCTCTGTGTCCCGAGGGTTCTGGGCGGGTCCTGGTGAGCAGTGGTGCTTGTCTTGTCCCCACTCACAGTTTTCCACGCTCCTGGGAGGGTAACTTTTCTTCTAGAGCTATTTGGCTATGGAACCCTCGTGGCCCAGGCACAGGTCTCCTGCCAGAGTTGGAAACCGGAAGGTCCAACGTTTGCATTTTACAAAATCCTGGTTACATTTGCCCTCATGATCTTAGTCTTGCATTGCTAGCATGTGGCATTGAGCAGCTAAATAAAAAGACTTAGTTTTTAAATCTGTAAGCTGAGAAACATATGGTATAGTGGACCGACCATCCTTTAAATAAAATAATTATCTAGTATGTATTCGGTATGCACATGTGCGTGTGGTGAGCAGGCGTTTTCACTATGCATGTGCTTAAGGAGGTTAGAAAATGACATCAGTTGTCTTTCTTGCTTGGTCTTCACCCGTTCTTTGAGACTGATTTTCTCACTGTAGCTGGAACATGCTGTTTTGGCTAGCCTGGCTGGCCAGTGAGCCCTCTGATCATCTGTCTCTGCTCTTTATCATGGAAGTGCCATGCTGCTGTGCCTAGCTTTTTCATATCGTTCTGGGGATTCAGGTCCTGATGCTTGTGCAGCAAGCACTTTGCACACTGAATCCTTTCTCCAAGCCCTTGGATTGTAATTCTTGAGAATCATGTTAATACTGAAGCATCCAGATAATTTTAGTTATTTGCTAGTGGTTAATAGGACTGAACAATTTTGGAGAAAGCTCCATTAAGTACCCATTATGTAATAGCCACTGTTAATTACTCTTAAAATAGAAATGAAATAAGATACATTTAATCCTATTGAGAAGCTCAGTCTCATGGCATTATGTGCCTTTTCTGAAGAACTTTATTATATGATAATCTCAAAAAAATTAAAAATTTCAGTTTGAGAATATTTAAGACAGATAGGTGGAAGCATGCCCATATTAGCAATATGTTGCTCAGATTATTTTACTTAACTCTCTTTCTAGTAGAGGTTTTAATTTTATTTTAATTTCATTTTTTAAAATATTGAACTAGGAACTCACTGTATAGCATAGGCTGGTCTCAGACTCAGCGATCCTCTGCCCTTGCCTGCCCAGTGCTGGGGTTCCAGGGTGTGCATCACTGCTCCTGGCTGCTGGTAAGTGCTTTGCTATTCATCTGATAAAGAGCTTAAAAGTACCCTACTGCTGCTGCTTCGGTGACTGAATAACACTTAACATTGTAGTGTTCTTCAGTGTGTGATCCGTGTTTGCCTTCTCTCTATTGACTCAGGTACTGGTTTATATTTGCTGTGTTTAAATAGGATCCAAGCAAAGATCACATTTGATTTTATCTTTTATTTATTGATATTACCTTTCCTTTCCATTTTTCCACTGATATGGTTAGTTGAAGGAGGATTTACGTATCTTGTATTTTTCTGTATTTTGTGCAGGGTTTTATGTTTATCTTTGTTGGTTTAGCTGGGGTCTCACCAGCTGGCCTTGAACTGGCCTTGGGGTTCTCTTGCTGGAGCCCCCCGCCCCGAGTGCTGGAGTCACAGGCATGTAGCATCATACCTGGCATCTGTCCCAGGTATAGACAGAGAGTTTTTGTATTTCATCATTTGGGAAAATATAGTTAGGACATCTGTCCCAGGTGTAGACATAGAGTTTTTGTATTTCATCATTTGGGAAAATACAGTTAGGACAGACTGAGTATTTTGAACTATAGACTGCCTTTTGGATTCATATTCTCAGGTAAAATCAAAATAATGATTTTGTATGGACAGACGCTGTGGAAATGCAGGAGAAAGGATGAGGATGGGGAGGAGAGAGAGGTCTAGGACAGAGGCAGTAGGGCCAGTGTAAGCAGAAGCATGGGGCACACTTCGTTTTCCTGCTTCAGTGCAATCCTGATGTCTTTTGTCGTTTAAGCTACATTAGAAGTATTCATGCTCAGTTTTATGCCTATGTGAACAGAACCAAACACTCCCAGTGTCCTCCAGAGATTTCTCATGTGCCTATGGCTTACCTTTCCACACGCCCACAACCGTGGTATCTAGTGATCTGTCTTCTGTAACCAACAATAATAATTCTTTCTGGTCATGTGGTTGTTTATATGGCTTCTACCTAGCCTAGTCATTTTGAGTTCATGTTTTATGTGTATCAGTACTTTTATTCCTTGTGTGGATGTAGCACTTTTTAAAATTCACCACTTGATGGATATTTTTATTTCATCTTTTTGCTATATAATGATTCTTTGAAGGTTTGTTATATTCCATTTTTGGTATGTTTATGTGTATTAGTAAGAATATGTATTTTCTTCTCTCTTTGTCTTGGAAATAATTTGGAATAGGCAGGGGTGTGGCTGATGTAAGTTTAAGTTGCTAAGAAGCTGCTTTTGAAAATAGTTTGGCATTTTTCATCCCTGTCAGATTTTTTTTTTTTTTGGTTTTTTTGAGACAGGGTTTCTCTGTGTAGCCGTGGCTGTCCTGGAACTCACTCTGTAGATCAGGCTGGCCTCGAACTCAGAAATCCACCTGCCTCTGCCTCCCAAGTGCTGGGATTAAAGGTGTGCGCCACCACTGCCCAGCACGCCTGTCAGATTTTATACAAGATTTTTTTTTCTTTTTTTCGAGGCAGGGTTTTTCTGTGTAGCCATGGCTGTCCTGGAACTCACAGATCTGCCTGCCTCTGACTCCCGGGTGCTATACAGGAATTCATAGGATATGATCAGTCTTTTACTGTTTTTCTTTTTTTTGTTTTGTAAAACAGAGTTTCTCCCCCTATCCCAATTCATGTATCCCATGCTGGCCTGACAGTATCGACAATCCTCCTGGCCTTAGCCTTTTAATCTGCAATGCAGGCCTGAGGCAGTACAACTGGCTAGTTTTACTAAGTATAATTAATCCTCTAGGTATGCCACACCTCTCTCAGTTTTTTTTTTAATTTTTAATTTTTAATTTTTTTGTGGTTGTAGGTTTTATTTTTATTTATCTTTTGACACACAGTCTCTCTACATAGCCTTGGCTGTCCTGGAACTCACCCTGTAGACCAGGCTGACCTCAAAATCACAGAGATACACCAACCTCTGCCTCCAGAGTGCTGGGATTAAAGGTGTGTACCACTGTGTCTTGTTAATGTGAGTGGGTATTTTTAATCAAGTGTCTTTTCAAATATTTCACTTGTTTTTAGTAGATTATTTGCTTTGAAGGTTTATTATATTCCATTTTTTGCTGTGTTTGTAATTTTAAGCAGTTGCCTACTATATCATAGAAAAGGAAGTGGAGTTACAAAGGAGCAGTACAGTTCAGTAGATTTAATATTTATGAATGATTTTGCCTTACTAGAAATCTTATATGTCATTGTACGCATCTGCGTTACTGACTAGCATTCTTTAATTTCAGCAGGAAGGACTTTCTTCATCATGCTGTCGGTGCTAGATTCCCTTGGCTTTCTAATTATTTTTTAAATTTCTCCCCCATTTTAGAAGTGTGGCTTGTCGGTTGAGGTTTTGCTGTTGTGTTTGCTCTTTCAGCTTTGTAAGCATACCCTCCTTCCTCCTGCTGGTTGCGTGGCTTCTGATGAGACCCTGTCAGTCTTCACCGGTTCCATTATCTGATTAGTTGCACCCCCACTACCTCGGGAAAGGACTTCTTGAGCATTCCAGCTGACTTTCCAGTTCTGCCCTGTGTTCTCTCGAGATGCTTCCATGATTTCCAGTCTGTCACTTCACTGAGAGTATTGTTTTAGTGTCAATGTCTGAATTGTTCCTCTCGCAATGCTGAGCTCCTTTTTAACCACAGATTTTCAGTGGTTTTTGTTTCCTCTTCTTTTTCTTCTGAGAGATTTTTGTGAGTCTGTTGTTCTAGGTCCTTAGATTCTGTCTCCTTTCTCTCCAGTTCCTTTCCTCTTCCCCCACTCCCCTCGTCTCTTTTTAAAAATGACTCTTGCAGCAGACAGGCCCTGGAGCAGTAGTAGGTCAGAGTTTAGGTTTGATCCACAAGCAGGAGGCATAGAGAGAGCTAACTGGAGATGGCCTGGGCTTTTAAAACCTCAAAGCCTACCTCCAGTGACACACTCGCTCTAACAAGGCCACACCTCTCAATCCTTCCCAAACCATTCTACCACTTGGGGACCAACCATTCAAACATATGAGCTTATGGGGTATTCTCATTGAAACACCACATATATTTTATATCTTTCAGCAAGAAGTCATATTTTCTCAAATGATTTTTATTCACTTTTCTAGCTCATGTTTAGTAAGTTTTCCAAAATATTTTGCTCAGTCTGCTTTAACAGAGTACCACTGACTAGATTGAGATTGGTTAAGAGAAATCCATTTCTCATAGTTCTAGAGTCTGGGAAGTAATATGATATGGGCACCACTAACTAATTTCCTGGTCAGGGCCTCTTTCTGGCTGAAAGATGCTGCTTTCCTGCCATATCCTCCCAAGTGCAGGTCCCTTGATAAAACTAGCTCTGTCATGGAGGCCACACCTTTGTGACTTTACCTCCTAGAGTCCTCCCTGGCACTGTAATGTCCAGGGATCGGGTTTCAGTGTGAGAGTGAGAGAAGGGAACACAAATATAGTCCACAGTGGACTCTGTTTCTTGTGTGTGCTTTCCAAAGTCTCTCTTCTCTTATTTCCATGGATACCACTAATGTGGCCGATTTCCTGGGTAGCTGGGTATGTAAGGAAAGATAAAGAAGCTAGTGAGTGTTTAAACTGGAGCTATTGGGAGGATAATGGAAGGAGTGTTCTGGAGCATAAATGGGTAAGGGCTGAGTGGAAAAGAGAATGCGTTGTTGGACTCCTCTTGAGTTTGTGGAGATGCTCATGGTGTGCTTATGGGTATTGTTTAGGAGAGTTCTTGGAGACAGAATGTCATGGTCTGTAAACTTATTTATCTTTCTGTCATAATTTTTGTTAAATACCAAAATTTGGGAAAAGGAACAAGTCATCGATGAATTTTACTTTTGAATCAGGTTGAAAATAATAAAGATAATGTTTTAAGTATAAATTTTAAATTGAGATTTATTTTTTAATTAATTTTATGTGTATCGGTGTTTTGGCTGCATCAATGAAAGTATACTGTATGCATGCCTGGTACCCTTGGAGGTCAGAAGAGGATGTCAGATCTTCTAGAATTGTAATTTGAGACAGTTGTAAGCTACCATGTGGTTGCTGGGTACCAAACCTGAGTTCTCTGCAAGAGGCAAGAGTAGGTAGTCATTTAACTGTCTGAAACATCTCTCCAGCCTCACAAATTTTAAATTGAATTATAATAAAAGAAAAATAATAACTTTAAACAAATATGTACACATTTTGATTCTTTTTTTTAAGGGTGTCTATAGCTCTGGTTTTTCTGGAATGCACTTTGTAGACCAGGCTGGCTTCAAATGTACAGAGATGGATTGCCTTTGCCAGCTGAGTGCTGGGATCAGAGGTGTGCACCACCACATCTAGTGCGTTTTCAGTGACTGTGCTTTCCAGCTCTGTTCTAAAAATAGAAGCTGCAGAATGCCAGGAAGAGCAGCGTGCCTTCATGTATGCATATTACTCTGTTTCTTGCTTCCTCAGAATACTTACCTCTGCTTTTTCCTTAGGGTTGAAAGTAGATTTCAGTTATAACTTTGTATACTTGAATACTTAGATGTATCTGTCTTTTAAGATTAAATATCCTTTTATTATAACTGCAATGTTGCCATAATTTATCCCATTTAATATCATCTTTATTAGTCTGCTTGAAGCTACTCTAAGTGAAAGCCAGAGAATGGGTAATTTATAAAGAAATTTATATAACTGGAGCCTGGGAAGTCTCAGATCAAGAGACTGTGCTGAGAACCTTTCTCTCTCATTATGTGCTTAGAGCCAGGTGGACATGAGAGTACAAGAGCAGGAGGTAGCTTGTTCTAGAATGGACCCACTGCCTGTAGGGAAGTAGCTTGTTCTAGAACGGACCCACTGCCTGTAAGGAGGTAGCTTGTTCTGGAATGGACCCACTGCCTATAAGGAGATAGCTTGTTCTGGAATGGACCCACTGCCTGTAGGGAGGTAGCTTGTTCTAGAACGGACCCACTGCCTGTAAGGAGATAGCTTGTTCTAGAATGGAGTCACTGCCTGTAAGGAGGTAGCTTGTTTTAGAACGGACCCACTGCCTGTAAGGAGGTAGCTTGTTCTAGAACGGACCCACTGCCTGTAAGGAGGTAGCTTGTTCTAGAATGGACCCACTGCCTGTAAGGAGGTAGCTTGTTCTAGAATGGACCCATTGTCTGTAAGGAGGTAGCTTGTTCTAGAATGGAGTCACTGCCTGTAGGGAAGTAGCTTGTTCTAGAACAGACCCATTGTCTGTAGGGAGGTAGCTTGTTCTAGAATGGACCCATTGTCTGTAGGGAGGTAGCTTGTTCTAGAACAGATCACTCTGCCAGTGGGAGTGCTTCTGGGAGGCAGTCAACTCCTTATGACCTCATCTTTTCTTAAGGACCATCACATAAACTGTTGGGGATTTGTTTAGCCTTAGCACAATCCATGGGCAAATTTCTCCAGTGGCTGTGTAAATTGCTTTTTATTTCTTTTAAAATTTCCACCACAAATCTAATTAAGGATTTTATGCTGTATCTTATCACATCTCTTGTGTCCTATAGTATCTTTAATATATAATAATCTCCTTGCTTTCTTTTTTTTCATGACTGATCTTTTTGAAGTCTCAGCTGGTTATCTTATTGCATGTCCCATAATTAAGACTTGATACTTTCCCCGCCTGAATGGATGCAGGTTAAAATTTTTGGCCAAGCGTAGAATACAGTTGTTGCTTTGTGCTTTTCCTTGAGTTTTATCTAGAGACCTCTGATGTTGGGTGGTATTAATGTTGGTCACACTAGCTTTAGTCAGTTATTGAGGTATTTTCTAGGGCTGGAGAGACGCTCAGTGATTAAGAGCACTTGCAGTTCTTGCAGAGGATCCAGGGTCAGTTGCACCACACAGTGGCTTACAAACATCTTTACTTTCAGAGGACCTGACACTGTCTTCTGATGTCTGCAAGCATCTGTAAAACACCCATATAAACAAAATACATTTTAAAAAATATAATTTTCTAAGAAATCACTTTGCTACAGAGATATATTTTAAAATTAATAAACATTTTTCAATTATTACTACAAAGTAGTAAGTGGTCTGTTTATTCTGTGACTTGATCTGAAAACTTAAAGATAAAAAGTAACATTGTGTACTCAGTGGAGGTGTGTGGAAGGCTGTGGGATGCGGAAGGGGGAGACCCGTGAGACATGGGAACGGACATGCAGAGCTTCTACACCACGGTAAATGGTGACAGCTGAAGGATGGGTAAGATGATGTGGTGAGCTTTTAAGTTTAGAGAGCTTCATTTTTTACTTTTTTAAACTTATATTTAGAAATTGTGTGTGTGTGTGTGTGTTGGTGTTCATGTGTGCTGTGTATATATGTGTCCAATCGAGACCAGAGGCATACACTGGTTGTCTTTCTATATTGCTCTCCACTTTACTTTTTGAGACATGTTCTCTCATTGAATCTGAAGCTCAGTGATGGGGCAAGACTATCTGGCTAGCAAGCCCCATGTCTGGCAGGCATGGGCCACTACCTAGCTTTTTATGTGGCTACTGTGTACTGACCCATGTTCTTACACTTACATGGCAAAGCCTTTACAGAATGAGCCATTGTCCTTGCCACCTCACTTTTTGAATTTTACTTTGGGGTAGTGTTTCACTGTCACTCAGGCTGGACTTGAATGGCAGCCTTTCATGCCTGTGTTTGCTTTCTCAGTCCACAGACAGTAGGTAGAGAGAGCCAACACTTTAGAAACCTCAGAGCTGTCTCCAGTGATGTACTTCTTTTAGCAAGACCACACCTAATCCTTCCCAAACAGTTCCACCAACTGACCACATATTTACAATATGTCCAGGGAGGCCATTTTCCTTCAAACCACCACAGGTCGTTTTAGTAGTAGTAAGTTTAGGTGATCACATCTAAGTGAAGCATGATGAAAGAGTGGGCTCAGTGCAGTGTTCTTCCAGAAAGATGAGGAAGATCTGAGAAATGTTCGTGGAGTTAGCCTGGATAGACTTGTGTGCTGGTTAAGGGCACATTGTGAGAACTGAGTGTGGTCAAGACACTGAATGAATGAAGGTGTGAGGGCCATGGCCACTTGACTTCTGTTAGTTTCTCTGATTTGTTGTATCTATTACTTTTCCCAGGACTGTTTGAACAATATTAACAGTGTGATTCTATTTTGGAAAAGAGTTTTGCCTTGGTCTCGTCCATTTAAAATGTATTTAAAGACTGCTATGTCTTTGGATAAGATCAGACAGTTTGGTACAATCTAAGATTCTTTCATAGGTAGAATATGATTTGTTATTGTTACAAATGATTTCTAATATACTTCTGGTACGATTTTGGTTCTGTGATGTGTGTGTTTTCTCAGACCACCAGTTTTTGTTCTCTGGTGTCTTTGGGGTGTGTGTGTGTGTGTGTGTGTGCGTGTGTGTGTGTGTGTTTTCTGAGACCACCAGGTTTGGTACCTGAAAAATTTTATGTTTTCTCTGTCTTTCTGATTTTTCCAAGATGTTTTCGGTGCAACTGAGTCTTGGTGAGCAGACATGGGAGTCCGAAGGGAGCAGTATAAAGAAGGCACAACAGGCTGTTGCAAATAAAGCTTTGACTGAATCTACGCTTCCCAAACCAGTTCAGAAACCACCCAAAAGTAATGTCAATAGTAACCCAGGTATGACATTGGTTTGTTTCCTTATTTGTGTTGTAAGCTAATGTGTTACTCTTTGTGTGTTGCATTTGTATAGTAGAGTGCAAAGTTAATAGTATATACACATACACACCTACACACACACTAATTAAGATGACAGCAAAGAAGAGAATTATATTTGTTTTTAAAGTTCCCCCTTAGATACTGTAAAGATCTATTCCTTTGAATGTTGGTTAGAGCACATGTGGATGCAGATGCATGAAATGTGTTTCTTCTAAAGTAAAGAAATCATTTCTCTCTCTTTTAAAGCATAGTAAGTGTAATAAATTTTAATAATTAAGTTACTCTTTTTTAGTGTAATATAAAATTATAAGGCCATTTTATTAAATATTTAGCTTGTTGGTATAAAAATTGAAAACAGCTGATAATTTAGAACATTCATATGAAGTTTATTAAGAACTCTTCAAATCTGTAAAGCCGTCCATGTACAAGATTCCTAAATAAGTGGCAGTACCTAAGAGTAGCTTTGAAAACTGATTGCATCACTACCAACATCACATGTCCAGTTAGTTATCTTCAGGAGGAGGCAAACCTATGTTAGGCATAGTGCATTGATTTATGATGTCTAGGTTCAGTTTCAGCCATGTGTCATCCGTTAACAGCAATACAAACTCTTATCTCAACATCAGTGCTAGTGTGGCTTTAGGCCTCTTTCACAAATGAGGTGAGGACCACACCAGCTAACAGTGACTCTACTCTTGTTAATTCGTCTTGCACTTGTCAGGAGGCTCAGGTCAGGGAGGCACTTCCTTCTTGACTGTCCCATACTTGGTCTGTTCTTTCAAGGCTCGCTCCTAGATTTTAGGCTTTTCTGTAGTGCCCCTTTGGCTCTGTTTAGCTTATTACAGCGCTCACTGAGGAAGCTTGTGTAAGTCCACTGTACTACAATAGCTAAGAAGCCTAGCCTGTTCAGTTTGAAGTTGGTAAAGATGACCTACTTTGGTGATTTGTAAAAACTTGTGATTGTGTATAGTGTAACCCGTATATATTAATTTTTTTTTCTCCTTTTTTATTTTTGATACTTTATTTACATTTCCAATGTTTCCCCTTTTCTGGGTCTCCTCTTTGGAAACCCCCCATCCCCTCCCCAACCCGCCTCTAGGAGGGAATTCCACCTCCCACCCCCCTCCCGAC
>JAPYYD010004454.1:0-13088 GCA_028551405.1 Uromys caudimaculatus | reverse complement strand
TTCTGATGGTGCAGAGTACTCCTGGTTTCTGTTCTTTATGTTCTTGCCCTTGCCTTTTGCCATCTTGTTGACTCTGTTGTTAGCTGATCTTACTCTGTCTGGTTGTGGCTTGCCCCTCCTGCAGGTCTCTGTGTCAGTACTCCTTGAAGACCAGCTCTCTCTGAGAGGTGTTTGGGTTTGGAGAGCTGTGGCACCAGGTTTGATCCTGGTCCTGGACGTTGCTGACCTTCAGTCTCTGTGGCCCACGGAAAGCAGGCGGAGTCCTTGAGCTCTGGGGCTCGTTTTGCCCCTGCTAGAGGCTTTTCCTCGTTCCTGGAAGAGAGAATTTTCTCCCGGGGCTGCTTGTCTATGGAATGTTAGTGTCCCAGGCAGAAGATTCCTGCCACAGCGCCACCCCTTCTTGACTCCTCCCCTCCCACCTACACTCCAGAAAGGATCTCTTAAACTCACCAGCAGACCCCTGAGTCATTATCTCAGAAGCCCCGTGGGTGGATTCTGAGTCCTTTCACAACGGAAGGGCCCCTCCTATGACTGTCCTTCAGGGAAGGTTTTAGGGTAGCTGCTTTATTCAGTGTATATTCAGTTATAGGCATGGCTCATATTGTCTCAGCTGATACCAACACAGCTGCTTGTGTTGAGTTTAATATGAGGATAACGTGCAGGCTTGAAAAGCTCTGACTTGTGTGGATTCTAGAGGCAACTACGCTGGCGTTAGAAATTGCTCAGAACTAGAACCAGGGAAGAGACAGGCAAGAGAAGGCCAGACTCCTGTGACAGCTAAATGGGACTTTTCTCAAGGTTATGGGATGGGTTGGATGATTCTGACATCTTTCCCCCAACTATGAAGCATCTGCTAAAATTACAGACATGGACTGTGGAGGCAGCTTGGTAGGTAAACTCTATGAGGAATAGAGTTTGGGACCCCAGGACCTATGAAAAAGCCCGGGGGGGGGGGGGCAGCCTAACTGTGATCCTGGCACTACAGAGACAGGGAGTCTCTGGGTCAAGCTGACTAGCTAGATACATGGTAAGCAAAAGACCCTGAATAGAGATAGAGATAGAGATAGTTATATAGATACACAGTAAGCAAAAGACCATGTATAGATATAGACATAGACAGAGATATAGATATACATGGTAAGCAAAAGTCCCTGTATGTGTGTGTGCGTATATATATATATATATATATGCACACACACATATGTGTGTATGTGTGTGTGTGTGTGTGTGTGTGTGTGTTTGAAAGGGAATCAAGGAGGATACTTAGCCACAATCTAGAACTTCTATAAGCGTGCACATACATGTGTATATGCACCCCTATATATGAACACACATCTGTATATGCACCCACATCATGTACATGTCATATGCACATTTCTGAAAAAATTATGGGATAAGATAGAAAGATGTAAAACTGGCTAACCACATAAAACACTATGAAATTAATCCAGACAAGCAATAGCTGCTTAGTAGGAGAAAGAAGCATGAACGCAGTAGCCACTGCAGTCGGGTGGATCCTTACTATGTCAGCATCCATATTTGCAAATTCTAAGCACCAGACACTTTGTAATCCTCAAGCCACTAGTCACGGTGGCTTTGAGGCTATTCGTGGATGTGAGCCAAGAGGAGCCATGATGGTGACCCAATGCATGTGATCCCAGGTGGCTTGGAGAGGACCAGATGCCTTATTGTCTCAGCTCTCACACGTTGTTCCAGACCCACTGAATGCGGTGGTCTTTGTACTCTTGCTTCCTGCTGATTGTTTCATTGTATAGAAACTCCCCCAAGGGATGGTAGCTACTTGTTATCTAATGTTCCACGCACTCAAAGGCAGAGACAGACCTTCAGAGAAAGCATGTGCATGAGTTCGCCCCTGGATGGGTTCCATGTCACTGAATCAACAATGTTCATAGTGTCTTGAAACACAAGCACACCGGAGAAGAGGCTTTGTGTTGCCCATTGACAAGACCACTGGTAATGAAGGCTCACAGGAATCTGATCACACGGCTCCTCTCAGCAATTCAGCCTTCGCTGTTCAGCGTCTGTGGTATCGTTACAACGACTGAAGACAAGGCTAACAAAAACATCTATTACATGCTTTATATGTTGTCTGACTTGAGTGCCCACAGAGCAGGTGCTATCCTTCTCCTGCAGGAAAGACTTATCCATGTTAGACCATGTGACTCTGAACTAACTGGAATCCACTCCCAGAGAGGAACAGGGCTCTCTAGCTTTTGTGCCAGGCTGCCGGTCCTCAGGAAAATGTAGATGGTCCCATAGCAGAACTGGTACATCATCAAGAGGCATCATTATGCCTTGTGGGTGGAGACCTAGATGGATAAGAGGTAAGACTGCAGATTGAAAGTTGGAGCAGCAGATGCTGGCTTTGTGTAAGAGGGAGATTGTAGTATTCAATTCTCTCTGACAGCCAACATTTGGAACTTGTGGTCCGTAGGTCCATCCATGGGAGACACACAAGCTTACAATGCTTTCTTAAAACAGTGCATTTAAATCTCCTTTGTGACCTGTATCCCTATTTCTGAAGCCTACAGAGTCCCATGTGCTTTTAGCCCTGCATAGTTTGTTATGACTTCCCTTACTTTTGTAATGGGATGGTCAGATATAGCACATGCAAATAAGGATGACGTTACTATATCAGACACATGATTATTTCTAGCATGCCCCATACGGAACTTAGGTCACATTTATATTTATATCCCAGTATTTGGTGTTTATTAATATTGTTCTGTATTTAATCTGGCAGTTCTACCCTGGAGGCTTGACGTAGGAACCATTGACACTGCATGTTGAGGAAGTGGTCTCCATATTTGGGAAGTATTCAGCCTTGTCTCAGAAGAATGCTTGAGATAGAAAAAGGCTAACATGGTTTTAGGATAGCTCAGCCTTTGTTTTCCTGAGATGCTATTTCAGAGAAAACAAAGGTGGGGGGAGTAAATTCAGGATAATCACTTCACTGTTGGAGTGTGGTTGATGGCAGCCATTGGCTGTAACAGCAGAGAGAACGAGCCCCACCCAGAAGGCCTAGGATTTATGAATACAGGATAGAATGGATTTTTTGGCCTTTAGTATCAAATGCTTGTAAAATTCCTTTTATAAGAAGTTAAGAGGTGCACCTGTGGCCTGCAGAGCAACGACTGCCTCTCTGAATCAGAGCATTGACTGACAGTCCTGTTTTTTGTTTGCTTCCCTCAGACTGTGTGTAACCAGCATGACAGAGCTCTTGTGGATTGCTGCCAGCATTTTCTGATGGCTCTGAACACATTGCGATGAATGCCCAAGGAACAAAGCAGTGGTTGCCACGAGAAAGGAGGCCATCACTAACTATGTTACCACAACCTCAGTTTCCCCAGTGGAATGTGACTGGTAAGATCTCTGAGGTCATTTCCAGAGACTGCACTTCTAAAAAACGTGTCAGCAATGTTGGGTGTTGGCCAATGTTTTCAGTGGTCTTTCTGGCCCAATGTGTTTAATGGTGAACACTTGGTTTGGGGCTCTTGTATTGGAGATGAGGTGAGTTAGCTTCTTGGCAGAGTGGCAAGGTTCAGAACTGACAGGCCAATCAACTCCGGGGCCAGGGCCCTCTGCAGCTCTGTGGGCTGTGTCCCATCGTTTCTCCTCAGTGTGCGTCTCCCTTACCTTCGCCCACTTTTCTCAAAGTCCTCACTGACTACATGAGAAAAGGAAAACTAACAGTGAGTTACAGATGTGTAGTATGCATTGGCATTTAGTGTCCTCATGTGTCATTCGGGGGACAGGCCCTAGAAGACATGAGCTTCGCCATCTCTTTAAAGGCAGGTCTTTGAGTGTTTCCCCGAAATCTCAAATACCCTCTAGCACTCTAGGGATGATGCTGTGTCTGCACCGGGACTGAGTGAGGCCTTGGGTTGCTCAGAGCTTCAACTTCCTTTCAAATACTGCAGAGCAGGGACAAGTTGCAACGAGTCCCTTTCACTGCAAGCCCAAAGCATTTGGATCTTAAACGAGGGACATTAGGCCGAGGGCAGCTTGGCTCCTTGCAAATAACAGATCTGGTTTTATTGCTTGTGGTCTGTAAGTATCCTCGTTCTGAAGAGAAGCTGCCGTGGGAGCCCACACCCCCACTTTTTACGTCTTTTGGGGTCCTTCACTCTTACTGCACACAGATCTCCAGCTGCTGAGCTGAATGGATGCGTGGAAATTAAACAGTGGCCTCATAAATATCAACATCCTCAGCAAAATTCGACTTCTGTTGGACACATGGTGAATGGGGTCCATTTTAAAATTTTTCTTAAATCTCAGTTTTCTTAATTGTAATGTGTAGACAGACTACTATTCTTACAGGGTGGGGTGAGAGGAAACAGATCATTAGTATCGGCGCTCCGTAAATGGCAGCTGTGACTTTTGTTTTTGCCGAGTTAACGCAAAACACAAACAGAAAGAGCCTCTACATGAAGGTGAGGTCTCCCAACCTGCTACAGTCTTACTTGAATGCACGTTCTCATCTGAAAGATGAACTGCTTCAGATAAATGCCCACTGTGGAGGGTGCCCTATGGCTGGTCCCTAAAAGCAATTAAGAAAAGGCACAATAGTCAGCTGTGGGATGCATTCCAATGCTTTTATTTACGTTGCCTATTTGGACCACAAGCCAGCCAGCAGAGTTCGGCCCTCAAGTTCAGCCCTCAGGGAGAACTCTATGGTCCCACTCCGTGCTGTCACTCCACAATGCGGCGAAACGACTGGACAGCGGGGGATGCTGCACCCCAATCGATGGGCTTCCGGTACTCCTTCTTGTCCAGAAGATACTGTCTGCCACGGTAGCTGGGTAGCTCATAGAAGATCCAGGTGCCGTCTAGTACCTTACAGGAGTGGATTTCTCGCAGGTGAAACTGTTCCATAATGGAAGGGCAGTCTTCCGTGGTTTCATACATCTGGCCGCTGAAGTCACCCTTCTCAAAGATCTGGATCTTATACTGGCCTCCACTAGACTGAAAGCAACAAGACCAACAAAAAGCAACGGTCAGCCATTGTTATAGAAATCGTTAGCACACCAGGAACTCAGAGAACAGCTTGGTGCACAGCCTCTCATCCTGAAGGGAGGGTCATCAGAACTCCTGTCCCCACCACCAAAAGGGTGGACTAGCACAATTTCTAAAAACATCTATGAGGGAGGGAGGGAGGGAGGGAGGGAGGGAGGGAGGGAGGGAGAGAGACTCCTAGAACAATTAGTATTTAGTCTGCACTTGACCTCAGCCACAAGGCTGAGAAGTAGTGTCATTTAGTCTACTGATGAAGTAAATGAAGATTCTTATTTCATTCAACAAAGAAGAGGTAGGAAGACTTAGGACAGGGTTGTGGGGAGAGGGGGTGGATGGAGAGATGGCTCAACAGTTTAGTGATTGTTGTTCTACCAACAGCCTGAGTTCAGATCCCGAAGCCGACATCAAGCAGCTCATGTCCAGTTCACTGTTAATTCCAGCTGTGGAGGATCCAACACCCTTTTCTGGGCTCTGAGGGTACCTGCATGCAAGTGTGTGTGTGTGTGTGTGTGTGTGTGTGTGTGTGTGTGTGTGCGCGCGCGTGCGTGTGCGCACTCCTAAAAACAAAATCTTAAAAAAAAGGAAGATGGGGGTGTGGCTACACAGCAACTCCCAGACTCACCAGATGAACAGCTCGGCAAGAGCCCAGGCGGTCATTGAGGCCCATCCAACGCTGGTACTCAGGGTACTCGCCCTGAGGTAAGATGTACATGTGCCCCGCGAAGTTGGGCCTTTCATACACAGCCCAGGTGCCTCCCTCTACTCTAATGGAGTTGCAGCGGCTTAGGTAGGAGCGGAAGTCTGCGCAGTCGCAGTCGCAGTCATAGCGGCGGCCTTGAAAATTTCGGTCTTCATAGAAACTAATCTGCAGCACAGAGCAGTTAGAGAGCTGAGGAGCTGGGCAGCTTTGCCCACAGATAAAAGTGACAAGCACACTGTCACCTCAGAGCGGCTTTTCCTTCTACCGTGAAGGAAAACACTCAGTTCTACTTTACCTCACATTTGGCTTCTGGAAATCTTAACAAATGGGATAGGAATTTTCTTTAAAACGCAGCGGAATAAAAGAGTGCCCTAATAGAAGCCAGTAGTCTCGGACCAAGTGCCATATTTAAGTTCCCATGGCCCTCTACTTACCACATTACATTATAAATGTCCGTTTATGAGAGTCTGACCCTCTCACCAGACTCCGTCTAGAGTCTCCCAAGGGTAAAGACCAAATCTCCTTAGCCTACAGATCACCTGGGCCCAGCAACGGCTGACAAAGTCTCAACAAATGCTCCGTGGAGATGACCATGTCATGGATGGGCACAGGGCATAGGTACAGACGAAAACACATCATGACTGTAACGCAAAGAGAGCGGGGCAAAAGTAGTCTTTGCTTCAAAGTCTTGCCAGTTTCTCCACAGGACCTGGCGTGTCTTGTGGCACTGGGAACAAGTTGCCACAGAAGCCAGACTTAAGCCCGTGCTCTTGAACTACTCAATCAGCCCTGCTACCTTAGGTAAAACATTCCTGGGGACTTCAGCTTCCCACCCGTCCAAAGGCATGACTCAAATACACTCACTGGATCACAGTGGTGACACAAACCTGAGCTCAGAGTGTTTTCTGATTGAAATGGGGGATACCTGATAGGAACTCTGGGGATTCATAAATCGTTTCTGAATATCACTGTGAAATAAAAAAAATAGATTTCCCCGCGAGCCCTACCCCCTTTTGTTGCTCAGTAATGCCACAATCAGAAAAATACTAGTTCTAAGGAAAGGGAGAAGTGGCTGATTTCTTGGCGTTGTGCTGCCACCTTGTGGCTGATTTGATATATTGATTTGGCAGAAAAGCGTCAAAAAGGCGCAGAGGCAGGTAGACCTCGATTTTTTTTTTTTTTGGGTTTTTTTTTTTTTTTTGGTTTTTCGAGACAGGGTTTCTCTGTGTAGCCCTGGCTGTCCTGGAACTCCCTCTGTAGACCAGGCTAGCCTCGAACTCAGAAATCCACCTGCCTCTGCCTCCCAAGTGCTGGGATTAAAGGCGTGCGCCACCACTGCCCGGCTAGACCTCGATTTTTTAAATGAGGATAGCAGGGTGACTAGTTTTCCAGAAGCAAAGGCAAGGGGGCAAGCCCGTTCAGATGCATAAAATATGTGTGAGGCACACAGTCCACCATAGGAACTAGGGAAGAGGGAGCGTCTGGGGTTCCCTCAGTGCCCGTAAACACCAAGAGCAAGAGGATAATGCGGGGAGCCCTGATGGGAGAGCATCCCGAAGGGATCCAAGTGTTGGTGACTCATTAGATGGAGAGAATGGACAGATTCCCAAAGGGCACAAGACCCTTTCTCTTTAGTCCTGGGTGACTCTTCTGCAGGTGACACTCAGGGTCGCTTCATTCTGCCTTAATCTTTTCTGTCTCGATTCTCTCACCTCTATTTCCCTAAAGACAACAACAAACAACAACAACAACAACACACACACACACACACACACACACACACACACACACACACATTTATTTCATTTGCTCTCTTCAATTTTGTTTTTCCGCTCCCTCTCCCACTCTGGCCCAGCAGAGTCAGAGGTATATAATCCCTGTTTACTGATGAGAAGGAAAACAGTTCAGCACAGCTTACTAGCTATGTGACTTTGAACAGAGCATCGAGCCTTTCTACAGAGGGTGGTGGAGGGTAAAATGAGAGTCAAGTATACAGTTTAACACTTGACTCAAAATTGCCAATGAAGAAGGGGCTGTTACTGGCTGGAGGAGCCACAGGCAATTAAACAGCTGCTGGGAAAGGGAGAGTCCTGTTTCTGGGTGCAGAAGACACTGGTTTTCAACCTTCCTAATGCTCTGAATATTTAATACAGTTCCTCATGTTGTGGTGACCTTCAATCATAAAATTATCTTGTTGCTACTCTGTAACTGTAATTTTGCTACTGTTATGAATCGTAATGCAAATAAATCATATACAAGATATCTGTGATCCCCAAAGGGGTCCGGATGAGAACCACTGCTCTAAGCTGTCTTGTTCAAGTAAATAACTTACACCCATGATCAAGCAAGCAACCCTAATGAAATGCAATGGGACACACACACACACACACACACACACACACACACACACACACACTTAGCACACCCCACAAGAAACTAGGGAGCGGGATACAGGGAAGGGGCTTGCTGGGAGTGGAAGAGGAATGGGAAAATGGGGTATGAACATGACCAAAGTACTTTACATGCATGTGCAAAGCTGCGAAACACATTTAAAAAACCGTTTAAAGTACATCTGGCTCAGCCTGTATGTTAAGTGTTTCCAGGGCTGCTTGGGACTGGGTAGCCAACTGGCGTGCTCTTCTCTGGGACGGACTATTTCCTCCTCTCTCCCCATCCCTTAGTTGCCTCTAATTGTTTAGAGTTGAGGTCTCCTGGGCTCTCACCCTTTCACCTTAGCATGTCTGTTCTTGTCATCCTTGTGCAGGTCATACTTAGGCAGCCAAGGGTAAATACTTTAAACAGCTAGCTGTTCTCGTTATGGGCAGAGATGACTTCCAAAGGCCACTACCTACTCAAGGATAGCTATAAGCCTGTGGGATGCCATGCAAGCCTCTTGCTTCTCATGCGAGCCATTTTCTTTTTCTTCCATCTTCCCACCCACGTGATGTGACTTAACATGGCAGCATTTATACGCTAAACATTCAGTAGGACTGACCCTGCACTCAAGAGCCTTTTTATTGTGACTGATGAAGAGATCTTCAGGAAAATCCAGTAATGTCTCTAAGAATGGGCAGGTTCTACAGGACTTCATCTATATGCTGAATTTACCTTTGAGCCATGACTTACCAAAAATGATTTTGTGGGAGCTATAGGATATGTGGTATGTGTTTTAATTCATTTATTGTCATCTGCACATTTGCCTTATACCAGTGTCCAAGACAAGAAATATGCACAGGGCCACCATGTTGTCCACCCTCCCAGGCCAGCCAATCATTCCATGTCAAACCAAGCGTGCATTAGTTTTTAATAGAGTCATTTCTGGACTCCAACCCAAACTCTCTGTTCAGTGGATGAAGGGTGCTCTGTCTATGCACAATTCCTACTTATAAAGGAAATGTGAAAGCCATCCATTCTGTATCCATCCATTCTATAGCCAATGGAGATTGTGGTCTTCTCACATAAAACTTGGAAGAGAAAAAAAAGTGCTGATTTTCCTATAAATCACTACAAAATCAGTTATTTTTGAAAAATAGCCTACCAACATAAGCAGAAAGAAAATTATCCCAGTGGTTAATGAAAACATGCTTAACAAAACCTGTTGCTCCTGCTGAGCCCATGGTGCCTCGGATTAATCTGGCAACAAGATATTGAGAAAGGAAAGACAAGGAGAAAGACTGGGTTTATTTACATGACGTCTCTTTAGACTTTTCAGTAGGACCTAAATGAGGTAAATTACAACACTGGACATCT
Source organism: Uromys caudimaculatus (assembly GCA_028551405.1). NCBI lineage: Eukaryota > Metazoa > Chordata > Mammalia > Rodentia > Muridae > Uromys > Uromys caudimaculatus. The sequence continues at coordinate 3,601 of JAPYYD010004454.1, read as the reverse complement.
GTCTGGATGGATGTGTGCTGTATCTCTCAACTGAGAAAAAAGCGACCAGCACTCGTCAGCCACAGAACCTTAGGTTAACAGCTACCTCCTGACACCGTGACTGGAAGGCACACAATATCACCTGCATAACTTCTTGCTAGTCTCAGTCTAAAGATGAGGAAACCATGAGATGAATCTAGATGGAGTTTCTACAACACACCTGGCCTGAGCTTTGAAAAGCATCCATGTCTCAGGACCAACAAAAGCCGAAGATGCTTTTCTACTGTACAGGCTCAGGGAGAGGGAAGGACTGGGAGCAAAGAAAAATAATCAGCTAACTTCATGTACCATGTGACCATAACATGCTCTATCACCCACACTTCTGGGGTCAACTGGAGAGATGAAGTATAGTCTGGATGTCGGGAATCTGTTTATTCAAGGGCGAAAATACTTTATCTTTAGAAGATACATATTTAAATATCTCTGTCAACAATGCAATGAAGTTAGCTGCTTTTGAAATAGTGTAATAGAGATCAAATATAACCAAATGTTAACAGTTGGATTCACTGCACATTTCTCTTAAGTCTTCCAAGATTAGTAAGTCTAAATGTTTTCAAAGCAAAGAGTTGGAGGGGCCCAGTGGGGGAATCAGGCACTGCACAGTGACTCTGCTTTTCAGAGTCCTTGACTACTACAGAAGCAAACCACCTGAACAATCACCTTTCGATAAGCAGTTGAGTCAAATGCTGGTGAAGATTCTGCCTGGAAACAAGAACCACTTGAAGGAAGTACTGTAAGGGTTAGTTCACTGGACTGGCCTACCCACTGGCCTTTTGGAACAGTAGTGATTGCGGCTAAATTACAGAGAACCGAATGCTGACCACGGACATTTCCTACTGCAGTCTTCACCATGTCCTATTCCTGAGAGGTTTACATCTCCACTTGCCAGAAGGCAGCCATGACAACGGTTCATGTAGTACCTAGGCCAGCAGCCCTCGCTAACGGTAAATCTTTAATGTGGTGTCAGATGATTCTGTTTGACTAGAAAACAAGCCCTTCTCCATCCTCTTCCTGGCCCTGACCCTCACGTAGTAGCTTACTCACCTCAGGGCAAGGAAGCAGAAGCTCTGCTTTGAACACGCCATTGGATGCGAAGCAGGTTAGCTAAAGGTCTGTGTGGTGGTTACTTACCTTGCCTCCAGTTTTAGACATTGTAAGTACAGAGGTTGATTCCCGCACTATTGAGAGAGATCCAGGGCAGCTCTGGGGCTACAGGGACAGGGACATTTATACGGGGCGGTTTCAAATCAAACATCTGCTTAGTCATGAGAATTGGATCCAAAATTTGAGTCAGTCATTTAGAGTCTATTGATGGTTGCTAGAAAAACAATTGGGATTATGAAATAAAGGAAAGCTCCGTGGCCCCTTTAATGCTCACCCAACCCAACTGCATTGTAGACTTTGCTGAATCAAAGCACCAAAAAAACCCAGCCAAAAGTTTTCAAAATTCAAAAACAAGTTTTTCTCTGTGCAGTTTGTTTTCTCAGCCAAAAACCTCTTGGACATTCCTAACATCGTTTTATCCTTCAACAGAGAGCCTGCAGAAGAAGCCAAAGAGCACCCCTCTACTTCTAGGCAAGCAAATTCACTAAGAACTAAGGGTCATGAATGCTCATTTTTTGAGGGATTGGGAGTCACTACAAAAAAAAATTCCCACATTATTTAATATGGATTGTGTTAGATATATCAATGTTTGGCTCAAATTTGATTACTGACATAAAACTAGGTAAGAAAATGTCTGGTTTTGGCAAATGCATGCTAATATGTTTAGGAGTAAGATAATGTTGGCGACTTCCCTTCCAGCTTTAAAGGCAATGACAGCAGAAGACTGACTATGGCAAATGGTAACATCTGGGCACTCACAGAGCATCCAGGGTTCAGTGACCTAACCTCTTTCCTCTCCTCTCCTCTTTCTCCCTCCCTCCCTTCCTTCCTTCTGTCCTTCCTTCCTATCTTTCAGAGTCTTACTATGTTATGGATCTCTGGCAGGCCTGGAATCCACTGTGCAGTTGAGGCTGGTTTCAAGGTCATGGCAACCGTCCTGCTTCAGGAATTACATGCTTGCCTCACCAAGGTCAGCTCACCTATCTTTGCAAATGTCACTCAATTAGTGTCTCACAAGAGTGTCATGTATACAGGGACAGAAAGCTGCCTTGAGACTCTAGAATTTTCTGAGTCAGACACTCTCTCTGCCCGTTACAATGGGATCTACTCAAGCAAATGTTTCGTCTCTAACTTTGGGAATGAGATGAAGACTGTATACAAACTCAGAGAAACACTATGTCAACTCTTCCCCCTTTTTAACTTTGCCAGCCAAGCTCAGTCTTCTTCGAAGTCCAACTTCACCTTTCCACTAACAAATCTCCAACAGATATCTTTATAAATGTGGTACCCACAAGAGTGTTCAGCTTAAAAAGGGCAACTCTATAGGCTAGAGAGGCTCAGCAGTTAGCAGCGCCTCCTGCTGTTGAGGAGGACTGGACTTCATCTGTAGCTGCACCACAGAGTAGCTTACAGCTACAGCTCAGGGAGACCTGACTCATCTGGCCTCCTCCAGCATCTACTGGTGGGTGCGTGCGTGTGCGCTACCGGTGAGTGTGTGCATGTGCGTGCACCACACACATACAAACACACACACATACAGTGCATACCCACAGTCACACACCTGCACACACATATATTTATTTAATAATAATAAAAATAAATCTTTAAAAATATGCCTTGACATATAGATTACTGAGAAGCAAATAACAAACCACAGAATGCATTTGCTTCCTCCATTTTATGCACTTTAAAGTGTATCAGAATCCTTTGATGCCATCCCCCATGGGTCTTCATTTGGTCACGCTTTGCTTACTTCAATTTCATGCTAAAGTAAAAACTACCAACGCTTAAAAGGTTTAATGAGCAGTAGAGAGTTAATTTTACTTGCGGACTCAGAGCAACTGCTCTGGGATGTTAAGTATTTGTTAAATAACCTGTGTTAGTGACTGGACTCATCTCTCACTCGTCTTAAAGAACAGGGCTTCACGGGAACCTCAGCTTGGGCCACAGGGCTCCACAGCTAATTAGCGCCAGGACAAAGATCCCTCTCAGGAGCTCAGAAAAGCCAGGAGAGGGCCAAAGACACGCCCGACAGCTCACCAGGAACTGCCCCGAACCCGCGAGACACAGGGACCGAGGAACGCAGAAAAGCCCCTAGCGGGGGCAACACAAGCCCCAGAGCTCACTGACTCCGCCCGCTTTCGTGGGCCACAGAGACTGATGGACAGCAACTTCCGGCAGCAGCCGGGAACCTCAGCTTGGGCCACAGGGCTCCACAGCTAATTAGCGCCGGGACAAAGATCCCTCTCAGGAGCTCGGAAAAGCCAGGAGAGGGCCAAAGACATGCCCCACAGCTTACCAGGAACTGCCCCGAACCCGAGAGACACAGGGACTGAGATCAAACCCGGTGCCACAGCTCTCCAAACCCAAACACCTCACAGAGAGAGCTGGTCTTCAAGGAGTACTGACACAGAGACCTGCAGGAGGGGCAAGCCACAACCAGACAGAGTAAGATCAG
>JAPYYD010004453.1:0-13088 GCA_028551405.1 Uromys caudimaculatus | reverse complement strand
GTGGAATTCCCTCCTAGAGGCGGGTTGGGGAGGGGATGGGGGGTATACAAAGAGGAGACTCAGAAAAGGGGAAACATTGGAAATGTATATAAAGTATCAAAAATAAAAAAGGAGGGAAAAAAAAAAAAGATGATATAGTAGGATATTTAAGGCATGATTTGGATCTGGGACTGTTTTTGGAAGGAAGTGAATGTGATCAGAATGTATTTTATTAAATTCCTAAGCAAAAATAAAGATATTAAAAAGTCCAAAACTAATGGAGATTTGTAAAATTGTATGAATATTTACTTTGTTGCTCATTTGATGCAGGTTGAGTTATTCTCGGTAATTATTTGCTGTTTTCTAAAGGAAACATTGAACATGCTAGAGCTCTACCCCTCCCCAGAATTATAGCAGAGGGAAGAAGGTTCCCATTTAACAAATATATATTATGGATCACAATGATATATGTTTTCTACTGACTATGATAGAATAGAATAAAACTAAGAGCCAATTCCAATGTATCAAGCAATTAAGTAAAAAAAAAATTAAAGGAAACCAGTTTTATCAATGAAGAAATTGCCAGTCTCAAGGTTTTTATTCATGATAACTGAGGTCTGGGTCACATATTAAGACTCTAATAAGAATCTTATTTTTAAAAACAAAAAATGATACATGGAAACAAATCTTGCTACTTGACCTGATGATTGATAATTAGAAACAGCTGTGTGGTCTTCCTTTGGGAAATGCTAATTAAATTCAATGAGAAATTTAAACATTAGCCTTTCTGTGCCTAAACTTGTGAAATGATTTGTTTTCAGGTCTTAACAAAATAATGTAGCATTTTGGAGCAAAGATGCAGAGAAGTAGTCCTGCAGTGGAAGTCAAGATACAGAACACCTCCACAGCGACTAAGGCTTTTCCATTGGTGCTATGGTAGACAGGAAGGAAAGTGAGCCAGACACTACAGAACACCAGCATGCTAAATGTCAGGAACTTGGCTTCATTGAACGTATCAGGAAGATTCCTGGCTAAGAAAGCTACAGTGAAACTTGCCAGCGCAATAGAACCCAAGTACCCCAGGACACAGTAGAAGGCTATAACTGAACCTTTGTTGCAAACAATCAAAATATGGCCATGTTCAATATGCCCATCATTATCAACAAATGGTGGAGAGGTTCCCAGCCAGATTCCACAAATAATCAGTTGGATCATGGTGCATATGGGAATGATCAAGATTGGTGCTCCTGATGTCATCAGCCATCTCATCATTTTACTAGGAAGAGTAAACTTGAAGGCTAGTACTACAGTAATTGTCTTGGTCAAGACAGTAGAGACAGCAACAGTAAACACAACTGCAAATATTGTCTGCTGCATGATACATGTGACCATATGTGGTTGTCCAATGAACAGCAGAGAACATAGAAAACAATAGAAGAGTGAGATGAGCAGGCAGTAGCTGAGAGCTCTGTTATTAGCCTTGACAATAGGAGTATCTTTGTTCCTTAAAAAGATTCCAAATACAACAGCTGTGAGAGCAGAAAAGCCTAGTGCCAAACAGGCCAGAGTCATTCCTATTGGGTCTTCATAAGACAGGAATGTCACAATTTTGGAGAGACAGTGAGTTCTTTCTGGGTTGGTATATTGATTATCTGGACACTTGAAGCAATAATCCATGTCTGATTCAGAAAAAAAATGTATATCATCAGGATTGATATTACTTTATATTCAAAGATTTATCCAAATATCAGGAATTTAATATATTGCATCAATGAATCAAACTGAATTAGTCAAATTGACCTTCTCTATGGAAGCAATTTAAATGTGATTGCTCATAACAATTAATCTTGATTTTAGATTTCTATGAACTCATGCATGATTAAGCAAACAATTCCTTATCATTTTTACATATTTAGAGTTGCAAGAAAATTATAAGTAGTATGAGAGAATATTCTGGAATAAATAAATTAAAATAAATCAAATAAATTGGAATGTATATTTCATAAAAGATGACATTTATTATTCATATTAAATGCAGACTGTTCACTACCATAATATTATTTCATGTGCTTACATGTATGCTATTATCTGGCTATCATTCATAAGATAGGACTCAAATGTTAATGTCTTCATGTGGCTCCTTAGGTATACACATTCTATTCAATTTATATCTTGTTTTAATTTTTCTCTAATCAAGCAAAGGAAAGCAGAGGAGTTATAAACCAATTACCAACCAAGTATACACATTAAAATATTACCTTGCTTTTATGTTTCAGTGTATGGATTTTGGTACAGTAAAGTATTTGCCACTATTAATATTATCTTTGATATTTGACTGTCAATGATCTCAAAGGTTTATATTTGTTAAGAAACATCACAAGCAAGATAACTTTTCATTTCTCAAGGACATACATGTGACACTTAATACTGGATGGGGGAATGAAGTCCCTTCCACTGGAATCTTTGTTATTTTCACCATAATATTGTCAGGTTTCTTTCAATCTCATTGTATTAACTGATCAGACTAAAAAGTGATGTTATCTTTTCAGCCAGGAAGGTACATTCTTTTAATGTTGTTTGCATCCTCTCATAATTTTTTAAGTGGCCTCATCTAAACCAGCATAATAATTACTTTAAAAATAACAAAATTTTCTATTTTATACCATTATTCAATATAAATACACTATGTTTTTAAAATTCTCCTTATACCCCCCCAAAGTAAGCAGAACTTAAAACATTTCTTTGTACAATCTTCTTGTTCAACCAACACTAAGAAAATAAATGTTGACTTTTCATTTGTCCTTGATATTAATACCAGAATTTCATCTGATAATCCATGAGTTTTAATAAATTTTATATAGCATGCCATAAAATGCTTTAGTTACTTGCATTACATAATACACACTGTAGTTTTCTCTATCCAAAATATTTCCCATGTCAGTGCAAATTTTCTGTATCTGAATTCTAACATTTTCCATATTTTCCACATTTAAACCATTTTCCCTAGTTACACACAGGTCAGAAGATTAAATAAACTATAACTCTATACATTTCTATGTTCTCTCAATACAATAGAAGATATTTCCATTTATTGGTTGCTTAATATATTGAAATAAACATCACCTTCATGGTTTCCACTGGACCCTTGCCCCAATTAAGATGCTATAACCTATTTGATCCAAATTGTCATAGTCCTCTCCCAAAATTTTAACCAAAGCATTAATTATGATTTGTACATGTTGGTTTCTAAATGTAAAGTTAAACTACAGCACAACTTAAAATACAACCCACTGAATTGTACTCTGCATCATCTACCATAGGGCACATTGCAAAACACCTATTTATCTAAAAGGGTACAGCATTACTGAGCATCAACACCATACCGCAAAGCTCTTGACTTAAAAAACAAGGATGTGCAATTCCAATATTTTCAGAAAGGGAAAAAATTAGATGCACTCTATTCCCAATTACTGAGAATAAATGGCATATTTTAGTACTCTAAAGGAGTTTCTAGGATAAACTATTATGTGCAATGCTTCTGGATCATGTCAAATCTTATTAAAAACAAAGAAGTGTGTGTTGTTTAAAGAACCAATATTATTGAACCTTTTATTTAATGATGACATTAAACATTTAAGGTCCCATAGAGAATTCTTTGTGAATTTTGCAATAGTAGGAGAGGTTAATCAATCCAGTGAAGATTTTAGTGAATTTATTCTTACTTGTCATATTGGAAATCTCATTCTCTGGGCAGGGAGTACAATCAAAGCAACAGACAGCCTTTCCTTCCTGAGGGGATTTTCTAAATCCTGGACTGCAAGGTGTACTGCATATTGAGGGTAGAGTCTGAGAAAAAAAAAACACGCATTAGCGATACAGAGTCTTAGATATTGGGCAGGAGTTATAAGAACTTAGAACATGATTCCATTGTGAAACTTCCTTTTACAGACAAGCATTAAATTATAATGCACATTTCATTGTAGCTTGTGATATTTATTCTGAATTTATTATGATCCAAGTGTTATTAAATGTATGATATATATATATATATATATATATATATATATATATATATATATATATATATATGTGCATGTATATGTACACACATTTGGGTATAAAACACTGTTAGAAAAATAACAAATCAAAAAAGAAAATAGGATCATGGAAAGTTAGTAAACAGATTTTTAAATGTGAAAAAGCATAGTCCATGAGGAAGGAGAAGGCAATCAAAAGATTAAGATTCTTATGTTATATGTAGAGTACTACAGATAATTCCAACACACCTGTCTAATATCTGTGGCCCAGTCTACCATTTCATTGGACATAAGCAATTGTTGAGGATGTGTGAAGTATTTGAAAAACTTTCCTATTTTCACCTTAATTCCAAAATGTTGTAAAAAACTTCCAGTGTAGAAAATATCATAATCTATTTTCAAGTTTTCTTTCTGATTCATGTTCACTAGATGCCCAGCAGGATTTACAAATTGAATGTTCTTCAGGGAAGAGAGCACCTAAAGTACATTTATTATTTTAGTTTAACTATTCATATACATTAAGGCAGAAAATATAAAGTGTAGATTTCCACTGGGTTTTATTTGTCTCCAAAATATAATTTTATTAAGCCTACTCAGTTATTAGGAGGAACAAAAGTTTATGTAAACGTTAAAAATGTTTAGAAATTCCCGTTAGTCACTGGAGTGAATACCCTAAAACATGCATAATGAATGATATCCTTGGAGACTACTGCAGATTTCTTCACCCCTTTCTGTCATTAGTGGGATCTTACACCAGATATAATAATTGAAGTCTCCATTGATCAAAAGAGGGAGTATAACTTGATTACATTTAGGAACAATTTGTTACATTGATAAATATCAGTTTGACAACTTGCATAAACATGTAGACTCTTGGTATTTTTAATGAGAAAACAAAAATTAATATACTGCATGAAACTAATTTTTTTAAAATAGAGACTTTCTAAAGAAGCCTGAAGTTCTTGTTTCAGCTGTTAACCGCATAATATTTCTATATGGTATCATATTCTGTAAAATATTTTGGCATTAATTGTCAAATGGTAACTTTAATGCCAGTGTTGGCAGTATACTAATTCATAGTGCCAATGTAGTTTATATTATTAGCCACAAAATAGTAAATAAATCAACATATTTGGGCAAAACATTCCTAGATACTTGGTTGTAGAGCTCACTGTTCATTTTAAGAACTCACTTCAAAATTCTACATTGAGCGTAATATTAGTCAAGTTGGATTTATTTATTTATTTATTTATTTATTTATTTATTTATTTATTTATTTATTTATTTTTGGTTTTTTTGAGACAGAGTTTCTCTTTGTAGCCCTGGCTGTCCTGGAACTCGCTCTGTAGACCAGGCTGGCCTCGAACTTAGAAGTCTGCCTGCCTCTGCCTCCCAAGTGCTGGGATTAAAGGCATGCGCCACCACTGCCCGGCTCAAGTTAGTTTTATTTTCTAATGTTCAAAATCTTTACTAAAGGCTATTTCTGTCTCTCCCCAGTAGCCATGAACCATTTCTGTGCCAGAGAGCTATCAATGATCTGGCTTTAACGATGGCCATGCTGTCTTTGGGCATCTGTTTAAATAAAGACACGTTACCTGCAGAGAATCAAACTCCAGTCCTCTCCCAACATTATTTGACAATATATTTGCTTGCTGCAGAAGTAACTCATGGAGTGTATGGGCCACAGCATACACAGCATTGTATAGGTTATAACTTGTGTCACACATGGACATTTCAAACTGGTTGCTGGACAACCATTTCAGTAGGATTTTTATTGAACATTTCTTGAGTTTCTTACAATTAGATGATGACAAAAAACAATTGAAATTCAACCACCATAATTTAGCAAGAGAAATAGTGTCACTGTAGTTTACGGGGTGCACTGTCTGTATAAATTCTTTAAAACCAGCTATGTCAGAATAATGGTGTGAAAAGCTGAGGGTACCATGAAAGGAGTTGAAGAGGAATTCTCCATTGCTTGTAATCATATCCCACTGTGAGGTAGCAACCCAGATTCTCCGAATGTCTACAAATTGCCATAGTCTAAAGATCAATTGGAGAGGAGAATCTTTGTCTCCAGAAATGATAACAACTTTTGCTAAAGATGTCATGATCTGATTATAATACATATCAGCCATTGTCAAGAATAAATTTGTGTCATATGTGATAACAGTCACAAAGGCTAAACAGATGTCATATCTTTGCATTTCTTCTCTCAACTCAGAGGCAAATTGAAGTCCTAGACCATCATCTGAAATCATCAGTCCCACCCAGTTCCAGCAGAAATAAATCACCAAAGATACCATGCCAATAGCTACAGATTTATCCTTAATAGCCATCTGGTACAGATAAGGAAAGTGTTCATAGTTACTGAGAAGAGGATGAAATGGCCCATAGTAAAGCTGTAGGATATTAAAATAAATAAATAAACCAACTTGAATTTGAAGAAGATGAAATACACAAATCTTAATCTAATATCTCAGTATGTTTAACAAGATCTGGCAGTGTTGGAAGATGTAAATTATTCATCTCATTATTAAAATACAATTCATTATAATTTTCTTAAACATCAGAGATGTACTTCTTCTTCTTATAAAACATTTCATGTTCCAACTGCATCTTTGCTCTATTTCCAATAAAGTTCTGATATATACACTATAAAGAATATTGAATGCTTATGCTTTGAGCTTTATGGATCAAATAACAAATAAATTCAGATTCTGCCATCCAATCTGTTAAAGCACTACAAAAACCAGTATGAAATGAGGTAATACTTTATGAAATCCAAACCACCCCACCTCACCTCTGGAGTTCTGGAGATGTACAGAAGTGGTCCAAGAATGGCAGTTGGTAACCACATTGGTCCTGTAAGTACAATTAAATATCTCCTCTGGTTTCCACAGTCGTAGTTAGGAAAATAAACACCTCTTCTTGATGATAAACTGAATTTACTCCAATCAGCCAACAAGTTACATTCAACTTTAACTAGCAGAGAAATATTGGGTAAAACCTGGGGGTTCCTATTGATTTCTTCAATAGCAAAATAAAGAGATAAAATCAAGTGGATGCTCTTAGTTGTCAGTCTGAAACAGATCACAATGTTCATTAAAGGTTATGCTGTAAATGTGCTAATCTCAAATCACTCAATGGGAATTATGTATTGAATCATATCTCTATATATTTATATTTTCTGGTCATACAAGTCCTGTTACTGTAGTGTATGAGAAAAAGAGACTTTTAAAAATGGCAGTATATTGACTTTGCAAAAGTGGAATTTTGTCATCTGGAATATTCCAAAAGTTTACTTTTGTTATCTGTGAACATGATGAGTAGATTATAGAACATAAAGCAGGTTTTGCCTAACTCCTTGTTTAGTATTATCATTATCTTCAAATTCTTGTGGAAATGAAGGAGATTTACTGTCTACTGAATTCATTGTGTTTCATTCCACAGGAACAGAAGTGCCTAAAGCTAAAAAATTATTTTAAGTATGAGGAATGGGAAATAAGTCTTTTTTTTTCAACAGCTCATAGAAGTCTATGTATTTACAGATAATGCAAGAATAGCAATAGTCCTTTCATTTCTTCCACTTTTCTCCTTTTATACACACTTGAGACTATAGAATTTGGGGATATGTGGGATTATAATAATGTGGATTGCTTCATTCTACTCATTTAACTGGATCTCATATTACTGGTCCTGGGTTTCTCGTACCTGATTTCTTAATAGTTCACCTTTATTCTTATGAAATAATTTAGCATTTGATTTTTTAAGATATTTTACAAGGATACTTTTTATATAATATTATTGTACAAAGTATCTTCATAATTTTTAAAAAAGATTTTATATTTTAGTCATTTTGAGTATAGTGTTTTATTTGGACTTCTTTCCTGCATTTCTATTTTGGCATATTATTACATAAATTATATAGGTAACTAGACATAGTTTAAAGATGTGTAGTTGGTATCAAATTGACTGAGCTAATTTTATTCTCTATAATTTTCTATGTTTCATGTGTTTCTACAGTGTTTTATTCCTTTGTTTCTGCATTTTTTTCTAGTTCATTAAAATATGTACATATAAAGATATGGCTTGCCCTTTTTTAGTTCCTTGCCATTCTGTGATTAAGAAGCATGTGTGTTATTTTTATTTTGAGTTCTTGAATTTGAGTTCTCCATTTAAACTAATAATGTTACTCTTTTGTGCAAAGATTGCATTGCAAATAATTTGTATCATTGTTTTAAAAGATGGGTTGGAATGTTTTCTTTCTTTGTATTCGTATGTTCATGTTCCGTGAGTACTTACTATTCATTATGATTTAAATGTTATATCTATTTCTAATTTATGGACTAAATTTCATTGAAAATTTTCATCACCTCAATCCCTTTCCCCTGTCTACTCCCTAAGTGCTATTTCCATTTAACCTTTCCATGTCATTTCACTCTCAAGCCATTTCTATATTTTAATAAGTTTGCTACCTGCACATATGTATGTATATGGGATACAAAAAATACCCTCAAACACAGCAACAGAGTGGGAGACAGAGAGAGAGAAGAGAGTTGGGGGGGGTTGTTGTTTATATGTATATGGTTCCAAGGCTGACCATCCTTTCTGCATTCGACTACCAGTGATCAAGATTAGGAACTAATAGATGCTAGAAGAGAGAAAGACTGTTTTCCTTAAGATTTTTAGGTTTTTCACTCATTAGAAAACCTTGGTCCTGTGGAAGGTACCACATCCAAGACCATTTGGTAAGTACAAATTGGACATGATTCTCTTAAGCAAAAGGAAGCTGCATAGATGAATGGGTTTGGAATGGTGGCTAATATTCGAGAGCTGTGGTAGGGGTGTGAAGGTTTTCTGATTACATTATATTAAATTCTCAAGCAATGAAAGAAACATTTTAAAAAATAGCACAGGCTTGTGTACATGTGTGCAAAATCAATAATTAATAGAGTACTCATGGGATATCCATGAGGTAACTATTCTGAATGATTCTTTAGATATTACTAAAAAAGGAAAAAAACCTCTAAAGTGATGCAGCTCTATATCTCTTCCATACAGTACTAGAGGAAACAAAGATACTATACAGATTCTTCTTAGATTTTTTTTTTATTTTGCACTTTACATATTGGTTAGAAACTGAAGTAAAGTTATGTTAACTGTCAAGAGATGAATGACTGAAAAGTTATGTTACCAGCACAAGGAGATTATTATTTCCCTATTCAGAAAAATACAGTCCTGTCAACTGGAAAACAATGTATAAACTCTAGGTTTAAATAGACGTACAAGGCCAACACAGAAACACAGTTTTCATGTTTTTTAACATATAGAAGATCAAATAAAGAAAGTAGCTGATGAAAAAGCAGTAGGCTTTCTCCTGAGGCTATATGGAAGGAAAAGGAATTGTAAAATAAAAACAATAGAATCACAGATAATTAAATCTCAGTACTCTTATACAAAGCCTGAATTGACATTTTTTTCAAGACACAATTTTAACTTAGGATTGCAATTATATTGCATATTTTTATAGAGAAGTCATGAATGAAGAAAATATACAAAGTGAACTGTAGTAATAAAATGTAGTTTTCCTTTGAGAATTTGATATTTAATATGGGAATGATTTATATTGATGTATTAATTTATTATATTTTAAATACAGATTAAAATGAAAGCACTGTAAATAATTAGTTTTACTATTAAGCTTATGTTTTCACTTTATTGTACAACAAAATATTCAATATTATGTATTGTGTCACATCCATCTATTAAAACATGTGATGCTCCATCATTGGGACATGCAACCTCCCAGGCATGAGTTTTGTTCTGGTTTACCATACTCAAAGTAAATTTCATCTTGGGGAATGGGTATTAAGTCCAATCAGAAAACTGTTGATCTTAGTCATGATAGTTGAATCAAAATTTCACAAGCAAGCATATCCTACATAGCATGTCACTATTTGAGCATAGCCAAACAGAAATATTAGTGCCAATTCTCCACATTCAGCCTGCATTGCTTCCTCTAATGCTATGAAAGTAATCAGTACATTGAGATTCCCCAGTGCAATCCTTGCTTTGCAGTGTTGTGCCTTCAGCAATAGGATCCTACTTTCTAGTTCTTTAATAAAACCAACATCAATAGTAGTAACTTTCATGTTTGTGTAACCTAAGGAACTTCCTGTCCAACAGCTCATAGGGGTGAAGCCCATCCCTGTAAAAATTTTTTTACATTCAATCAACTTATGTGCTCCTGGATTGTTCATGTCTATTTCCATAGAGTACCTTTTGGCCCACTAGATGTTTTAACTTTTTAGGTGTAGTTTTAAAAACCTATTTTGTTTTGTTCAGTTGAACTAGCCCCAATGGAGTTGTAAGTTATGTGGAGGTACCATTGTAAATCGTTGTCTTTAGCATAATTCTATATATCAGTTCAGTGAAATGGTTACCTTATTCATTACCAATTCTTTGTGGATGTGTGTATATAACTCATTGGCTAAAATCTTAATGGTTGCTTAATATATTTACCACCTCAATGGGAATGCTTTTAAGAGGATTATGGATGTGACCACATACATTTAAGAATAATTCCATCCCTCACTGACAGGCATAGGCCCTGTGAAGTCTACGTGTCAATCTCTTACAGAGCAGGTTGATATATGTGTGCATTCCATCAGGGTATCCATTTGACTAGGATAATCAGGAACAGTCTTCAAATGTTTGAAAAGTAAAATAGCAAACTATTTCACACAAATGACAATAACATTTGCTTTTTGTCAACCTATATTGGCTCCCCCATGACAATACTATGTGGTCAATAAGCAGCTTTCAAGGGCACCTGAGGGCAAATGTGCCATAATTTCATAAGTATATCTCCTTTCTGATTTCCAGGAATATAAGGTACTGTGGAATGCTACAATGAAAACTACCAAGGGTTCTGATTTCTGTTGAACTTCTTTATAAATTACTTTCCAGGCTTTACCTACCCAGACATCCATTAAGTGATGCTCCTAAATATAGCCCAGCTGTTAGTACATAGTTTCATGGGCCAGATATTATCTTATTATTATTCATAGTCCTTTTATCTCAGCCCATTGTCTACTTGTTCCTTTTCTAGCCACAAAGAACCTGTGTTCAGTCATGTTGCTACAGCTACTTATTCTTGTTAGATATGTCTATATCCACCATCTCTGTACCAGGCTTCAAATGAAATGGTACTTATCCACTAAAGTACTTCATAGAGTTTGCTGCTGATTCATTTACTAGATGATGGTTCAAGGCTTTAAAGAAACTGGTTCTAAGATATCTTGCATTAGACTGGTGATATGGCTTTCATACACCATACATTGTTAGTGTAACTATGACTGCCACATTTGCAAAGTTAAATTTTGTACATTACCTCAAAGAGATTTATCCTGAAAACCTTTAGCCTAGCACTTTATTGGGTATTTGTTTTATAGTCATTGGTTTGTTTTTATAGTCATTGGTTTGAGACCAGTTATAAATTCAATCTGTAGTGAAGTTTTATTTAGTCTTAAGAGGTGTGGTTTTAGTGCTATGCATTATGCTACTTTCCAGAAATGAGACCAAAATCCTGTAGAAAACATTTAAGGTTGCTTTATCTATAGCCCCCTGCTATATCCTTCTGAACTTTTGGTCAATTCTAACAGGAAGGAACAAGGGGTACTGCAGAACACTAGTGTTTATCTTGTTTTACAAGGATATTATTCTTCTCAAAAGCTTCTTGAACCTTTATGTCACATTTTCATATAACATTCTTCTTTATCAATTTAGATAAAGCACAGGGAGCTTGGCAATGATGTTGTATATAAATCTGCCAACATGCCAAAAGCCCTCAAATTTCCTGTAGCTTTTTTACATAGAAAGACACAGACTGTTGGAAGATGTCAAAAACATTGTCAGAGATCTTCTGTAGCATTGTAGTACATGACAGCCCTCAAAATTTTACTACATTGCTTGTTCCTTACATCTTGTGCAGATTTCTCATTCTTTAAGATTTACCTCTTTGTCCTTTAGATATTTTACTAAATATGAAAAATACTCAGATGGTTGATTATTTAATAAAATCTTTTCCATGGACTTGAGAAAGAAACATCCTGAACTATGAACTCATAGCAAATACTGGGCTTACAATGATAACTTGGGGAAACATTCTGAAGTCCATTATTATCTGATCTGAGCTATTGTGAGGTTACCTTAGTTGTTCACAGAAAATAATTAACTAAAGTAAAAAATAATGAATCTCTAATACAGAATACTAAAATTTCATCCATTTATACCAATTATTTTTGCCTGGCACAAAAACATAAATGGGAGACAGTAATTTAGTTACTTCTCAGTAATCCCTATTCATTCAGAGACACTACAATTATATACACTAGAGTTTTTCCATGGAACTTCCCTACACTTTTCCAGCTCTTATTAACTGTGTTGCTTTGATATAATTTGTTCATCCATATGCAGAAACAAGGGAGAACATAGCCCTGCTTCGCGTTTTAACTCCCAGGGTTCATGAGGCCTGGAGTGGTAGGAGTTGACTCACCATTTATTTTATTTGGCTAGTGGGTTCCTGGCTGATCAAATGATCTTCTCCTTTAGAATAATATTTTGCAGGAGGCAAATATACAATCTGTTTTAATTATTTCTTTATGTCTATGGAGACAAAACATGACTCATGCAACTCAGAAAACAAAGCATTCAATTGTGGGCTCATTTACAAATTCAGAGTGTTTATTCATGAAAATCATGGTTAGGAGCATGGCAACAAGGAAATAGGTGGAATGGCCAAGATCAAAAACTCAAGTGAGAGCAGATGCTGGTGAGGATGTGGAGAAAGAGGAACACTCCTCCATTGTTGGTGGGATTGCAAGCTGGTACAACCACTCTGGAAATCAGTTTGGCAGACTCTCAGAAAAATGGACATAATACTACCTGAGGACCCAGCTATACCTCTCCTGGGCATATACCCAGAAGATGCTCCAACATGTAATAAAGACACATGCTCCACTATGTTCATAGCAGCCATATTTATAATAGCCAGAAGCTGGAAACAAC
>JAPYYD010004452.1:0-13089 GCA_028551405.1 Uromys caudimaculatus | reverse complement strand
CCCAGGCAGAGGTTTCCCCCTGCAAGTGAGATCGGGAAGTTTCGGAGTCTTTCTGTTCCCGGGTTCTCAGGCCCGGGATCCCGGCAGATCCGGGCGGGTCTGGGCGAGAGGTGCTGCTCCCCTCAACTCCACTCACGGGCCTCTGGATTGTGTTCTTGAACAATCAATCAAAATAACTTCCTTGTCATTTAAGTTGCTTTAGTCAGAGTGTTTCATTACAGTAATAGGAAATAAAACTAAGATCTATATAGTTCAGTTAAATGCAGCCCAAAGCACCATTAGCATATTTTAGTATACAAAGAAACATGATTTTTTTTTTTTTTTTTTTTTGGTTCTGAAGATCTTACTCCTATATTCTTGCACAGTGCTGGAACACATGAGGACCCCATTACTCCTGAATAGAATTATACAATGCATTTGTTTTTATGACTATCTTTTATGTAGTATAATTTCTAGAGTTCATCCTTCCTACAGTTAAGTATCACAAGTCACTCCCTTTTCTGGCTTACTAGCATTCCCTTGTCTGGATATCATTTTTAGCTTCTCCATTCTTCACTTTTGGGCTATTGCAAAGTGTCAGTACAAACATCATAGATTGGAGATGTATACCTATATGTGGGGATGCTGGGCTGCATGGTCACTCTTGGGGTAATCAATGGAGAGTCACCCAATCATTTTTTTAAGTGGCCGAGTAGGCTTCACACTCAGGGAAGTCAACTGTACATAATAGTGTGGGATATTTGCCCAGGCATCTGTGTATTCATCTTGTCCACCTGGGTCTTTAAGGAATTAAACTTTCTTGATTTAATCCTATTTACATTTCCTATAAAGCCAAACTTATTTCCCCCCTGTTTTAGTGGTTGTGATGCTATTAGTTTCTTCTATTATGGTCTTGTTTGTCTGGGAAGACAAATGGGAACTGGAAAACTGAATTTTGAACACAATCTCCTGTCCTGACTTGCCACAAGTTAGCTAGGAAATTGCTCCACATTGTGTAGCTGTGATAGCTGCTGCTACAGCAAGGGAATCTGATAGAAAAACCTTTAGAAAGATGCAGAGATTTATTTATTTCTGTCTTAATCTGGAAGCCATAGAACAGATGAAAACGGTTTTATTCTTTTCTCCTTATGAATAAGGCATTCAGCGGAGGATGTAAGGTCATTCAGAGCCTCACCAACAGCCTAAGTAGGCTGGCTGATTCTCAGAAGATAATGACTTAGCAAAATTCACAAAGGGAGAAAAAAGACATGCCAGGCTTGCTTCTAAGACCCCTTCTGGTTCAAAGAATTGCCCGGGCTCCCTCTCAGTCATAGCTGATTTGTTACTATGTAGTATCTGTATGGCCAACAGTGTGATCTATAGCTTAGAAGTCTGTAAGAATAGGGAATTCTTTGTTCTCATGCAGGAAGCTATGAAAGGAGTAAATCCCACATGATGGAGGCTGATGGCATCTCATCTTAGCCACCTTGCTTAACTTAAGCATGAGGTATACCATTTGCCTCCTTAACTTTGATTTAAAAAAAATTCCTTGGAGGTAGGAGAGATGTATCAGTGGTGAAGCACTTGCCAAGAAAAGAATCAGAACCTGAGTTTAAATCCCCAGAACCTGTGTACAGCCTGGTGTGGAATCATGCATTGACGACACAGTCTTCCTATAGTGAGATGAGACTCAGACACAGAAGAATCCTTGCAAGCTCATGGATGAGGTAGCATGGAATGTCCAGCAAGGAACAACAGAAAACAAGGCAGAGACTTCACCCAAGGTCATACTCTTACCTCCATCCCTCCACCTTCTCTCTTTCTTTAAAAAGATAAAAATTCTGCAACCTGTTATAAAGAAAACCTACTAGGTCTTCCTAGGCGAATTCCTTCTCCTGCTCAGCAGCAAGTATCTTTCACATTGGTTCTGAATTGAGTTGAAAAAATAGTTTACAAGATGAAGGACCCTGGCATGACGAGATACATAAAGTTTTAAGGTGTCTTTTGGCCACCTGACTTTAGGACCCTTTTGAGTGTTATAAATGTGCTACTATTTGCCCAGATTTAATATGAGTGCTACTTGTTACTCCAAAGGTGTCCTTTCCTTGTCTACCTTTTCCTTCTCCTGCTTTTGGATAAGTTTTAGGACTTTCAAGTGTCCATTTCTGATCTTCTAAACCACATACAAAGTTACACTGCTGAGTGTGAATAGTATCAAACTGCTTCCTAAATGCACAGCTTTGTACCCACAGGTTACTGTGCCTTCCAGAGCACAGAGAATGTGTGTGGTAGATGGCGATCAACTCAGAAACTCACAACTGGTCAAAGTAAAGACACTAAGTGTCTCTGGGCTTTCCAGCCACAAGTAGGACATCGGTGTTACTCTCTGTACAAGGCTGAAAGACCCCTGATGAATATAGGAGAAAAGATTGTTAAAAACCAGTGATTAGGGAAGACTGGAATGAACCTGTGCCCTCTGGTCAGGACAGGACAGTTGCACTCTTGAACTCACAGCAGCTATACCTTTCTGGAAAAGATCAAGGCAGTCAGTATTCCAGTAGGGATGGCAGAGGGGCTCAGAAGACCCCACCTTTACCTGAGGAGTTAGACAGTTGTCTGGTAGGGAAGGAGTGGTTGGTTTTATTCAGGGTTGTGGCTCCTGGTGGATAGACCATGCTCCAGTGGAACCCCCACAATCATGAGATAATGAGCAACATGAAATGGACTTAGTAGATTATTTTTAAAAAGAGTATGGAGGAGGGGATGTGAAAGGGTGGATCCAGGAGAGGCCATGGGATGGGTGGAAAAAAGTCTAAATTCCCTTTAATATGGCAGTCCTAATAGGTACTGGGAAAGGCATCGCCACTGCCTCCAAAGTCCTTCCGGGGATAAATCCTTTCAGCTTCTTTAGTCATGGCTGTGATTATGTTTCCTGCCACCATCCTGCCTGCTCTCATGGAATGACCTGTACTTTCTGAAGAGGTCTCTCGAAGTTTCTTTAAGGAGCCTAGAACACTTTGTGTGTGGTCTGTTGCACCAAAGACACAGCGCTTTTTATCTACTTGGTGTTGGGCTCTTGCTACTAAGAAAAAATATTGTTTTTCTTTATATTTTTGACATTTCCATGCATGTATTTGTATTAAGGTCATTTTTATCTTATGACCCTCCTGCTGTTACTTCCAGTCCTGCTAGGAGTAGTGTCATCATTAGTATTTTCTTCTCCTCCTTCTCCTTCTTCTCCTTCTCCTCCTCCTTCTTCTCCTCCTCCTTCTTCTCCTCCTTCTTCTTCCCCTTCTTTTTCTTCTTCCTCCCCTCCCCCTCTCTTTCTGCTCTTTCTCCTTGTTCTTCTAAACAGCCAACCTTATGCTTTCATATCTGTTTGTTTTGTGTTCTTGTTGTCATTGTTGTTTTATGTTCCACTGAATCTAATCAAGTTGCTTTAATGAGCAGGAGTTGGGAATTACTTACTAATTATATACCATCAGCAATGTATATCAGTGTCTACATCACAGAAGAAAATGGCTCCCCATCTTTCAGTGCACACTTTATTTTCTGTGATAAGAAATCACAAGATGTGCTTTTAAAAATATTCTTTAATATATACACAATTTCACTATTTGTTAAAGTTTAAAGTAAATTTGCATATTAATGAGATGGATGTACTTATTTGTATTTCTAAGGAATGAAATCTTCCTGAATATTTGACACTACAGGACCTAGAGCATCTTCAGAGTTTTTATGATTTTTATTTATTTATTTATATTTATTTATCCATTCTGGGGATTTTAGCTAGAATATCATGTAGCCCACACTGTCTTCAGATTTGTTGGCTCTGAACTCCTGCTCGTCCTGACTCTACCTCCCAAGTGCTGTTACTATAGACGCATGCTTCCATGCCTGCGTAATCAATAGTTTTAATTCCATAGCCATCAACTCTGAGAGATACTTCCTTTATCATCCCCTTTGAGTCTTCTTGAAGCAGTGGAGAAGTGATGCCTGCTGTTCTGTTTGGCTCAGTCTTGGACTACATCAATATTTTAGCTCATTTATTTGTTTTTGGCAGCCTTCTTTTTCCTGCTCAGTGAACTCTATCTCCATGGCTGGTTAAGTCTATCACTTGAATGTGTGATGCATAAGAAGCCCACCTGACTGCCAAGGTGTTCTATGATCACAATCTACAACCCTTCTCCTGCTAGCCACCAGCTCACAGGACACAGACTGAAAGTTGGTTTTCCCTTCCACTCACACAAAAGGACATATTTGAAGCTGCTGGGAAAGTAAATAGGGTGTTGTCAGCTTGGGGTGACAGTTCTTGGCCATTGCAGGATAGTTGGTGGCCTTGGGTGTATCCTTTCACTGGTGGACATTTTCATGAAGATTTAAAGGGGCACAGAGCACTCTGTGTCCACACACCCACACCCAGTAAGGTAAGCATATTGTACAGCATAGATCCAATCACAGGCAAATCTATGGTGCTCCATTTAAGCCTTGAATTTTGACTGTGCCTTTTCTTCACTATTGAATTGTTCTGAACATGGAAATCTACTTTCTTTGATCCTGTACAACTTTGAGAAATGGATTCTTGTATATTTAGTATAAGGGTGGGATGGGCAGACTAAATAATAAAGATAGGTGTCAAGATACCACCTCCTAAGCCATAGTTCAGTGATCAAGACACAGGGCACACACTGGACTAGCCATGCAGGGTTGTCTAACAGGTCCTCATATGTCCCAAAGCCATCTACACGGCCAGGCTAGTAAAACTGTCTTTGAACTCCTTCAATTCTCACCTGCCATGTTTGAACAAGGTGCATATATGGTTGGTTAGTCATAGTCTGGAACCTGGTCCATGCGGCAAACATATACTGGACAAGTGTGCAATTACTCTCTTCAGCCATAAGCCCCATCTGCTGTACTTCTTCTTGTCAAGCCCATGTATCATAAAGAAATATTTTTTCCATAGGGTGTCATGAAGAATAATTACCAGTTTGTACTTAACTTGTGTTTACTGAGTTTTTCTTGCAGTAATAAAACATCGTGATCAAGATAATTCATGAGAGATAGCGTTTGTTTTGACTTATGGTTCCAGAAGTAGAATATATAATATGTTAGCCCTGGCATCAAAGGGCTGGCACACTAAGCTGGCTGATTATATCTGCATCCATATGCAAAAACACATAGCAGTCCAGCTGGTATTGGGGTGATGCAATAATCCCCCATAACCTACCCTCAGTGATACACTTTCTCCAGTGAGACTGCTAAAAGTTCCAGAACCTTCCCAAACAGTACCACCAACTCTGTTCAAGTGTTCAAAATATAAGCCTGTGTGCAGGGAGGGGGATATTTCATATTCAAATCATCATGTCTTGAAAATGAAATCTTTCAGCCTGGTCCCCTGGATGGAGGCCATGCAAGTTCAATTATGGACTATGTCACTTCCATCTATAACTAAAACCAACAACATGGCCCCTCCTGCATCGTAGTCAGGTTGTTGCAAGATGGTGGAATGGTTTCTGCATGTGACTTCTCACCCAGGGTTGGCTTTTCCTATTCTCTGTATGGTAGACTTTAGATGTGCAAGGAAAGTTTGGAAAACTCAGAGCTCTTAGGTTTTGAGGCTTCAGAAGGCTGGGATTAAATGTTACAGATGTTCAGCCATGTCTTTGTGTGTCTGTGTCCCAGTTGATCTGCATGTGCCTTTTGGAGGCAGGAATTTAGTAGGAAGGCTATTTATATATTTATCTTGCTCCTTCAGTTTGAATAGGACCATTTGGTAAACACGTCACTGGAATATTCTCTCCATAACAGGCACCAATCTGGGTAATGAGAGCACTCAGCCATTAACCTGCCCTTCTCCCATCGTTAGTTCTATTTACAGAAGTGCAGAGAAATTGCCAGCTGCTTCTTGAAGCCGCAGTCGGTCATGCCGACCTTTCTGATGGCATTTGGTTAGATTCTTCTGTCTTTGTGATTCATTCTCTCCAGGCGCATTGCCTCTGTCCCTTCGTCTCTCAAAAGTGTTGTGTGCTCTTGTTTTAGACAGCTGTGCAGAGACACTTAGGATGCCATTGTGGATGGCTGACAATCTACAGAGGGAGGTGTGAGTGTGCGTCTGTATGTATGTGTAGGAGCATGTGTGTGTCACTGTATATGTGTGTGTGTAAGCTTGTGTATCTGTGAGTGTGAATGTGCATGTATAAGAGTATGCATGCATGTATGTGTAGGAACATGTGTGAGCTTGTGTGTGTTAGTATGTGAGCATGCACTTATGTGTGTATGTCTTGTATGCTTTGTGGGAGTGTGCTTACTTATATATGGGAACTCCTGTGTGCACATCATGCGCGGAGGATGATGAGGTTGTGTATCTCTGCTATGTTTAACAGAAGAACATGTAATTTGCTCCGTTTTCATCTGTGTTTGCACGTGTACACCTCGAGAATCTAAATGAAAGCCAGTCAAGGCAGCATTTTTTTTAACTCAGCGTGCTAGAGGCAACTTTGCATGTTCTTTCTCCCTTCCCATCCTCAATAGCCTTTTCTTCTTGTCTCCCTAGGTTTCACATGTTAACAGTCCTCAGCCATGCACCCTTCTCCACCCTCCCCTTTGATCTGGTGCCTCCTTGGGATTGCCTCTAAGGCAGCACAGAGGGACTGTGCCTCATCTCTCAAAGTCCAGGCAAGGCAGCTGCAGCCAGGTACAACATGAATCACTTACGATAGATTCTGGGCAGAACACAATTGAAACCTTCTTGTTTAACTCTATTTTGAGGCCCCTTTGCTGTGTCTTGCTTCTCCATCAGTTCTCATGAGGCAGGGAAGATATTGATTGGACCCTCAAATGAAGAAGGACTGGAAGGCTCTACTTTACAGGGTTCATTACAGGTCAGGATCAGACATAACTGCTTTTTCCAGCAAGCCATTCTTTCAAGGGTGGGAGAGGAGTGATTTCCTGGCCAGAGATATATGGTAAAGTCTACCAGTGAAAGACTTCTGGAATGTTCTTTTATAATCTGGGTCTTTCTTATGCTGCTTGCTATTGGCTCCTTGCCTCCCAATGGCCCCCAAATCTGTGGATCAATTATTATTGTAAGGCTTGAGTGAGAGGGATGAAATTTCCTCTTGGACATTACTCCCTGATGAATTAAGTTGTGAGAGGAGGGACCCTCCACTTCTCCTTCAGCTCTCATGGTGACATCTGACCTGGCAAAACTCACAGTAATATTAACGCCCATTGCGGGACAGGACTAACTTTAAGCATCACTAATACCCATGCTCTCTGTGTTCTTTATGTTTGCTTTATAACTCTCATCAATAAGGACACCAGGGGACTCATAAACAACAGCTGGATTTATTCATGATAATGGCTATGGACATAAAATGTTACAAGGCACCATTTCCATCATGCAAATAAGGGAATTAGCACACAACTGGAGAGAGAGAAGAAGCTGACCTGTCAATTAACTGTGAGCTCACTAATGTAGGAAAGGGTCCCTTGCTTTTGGATGTGCTTCTGACCTACACTGTTTCAGTGGGAAAAGGAGGAATCCAGAAGATTTGGGTCTCGCTAGGGTCACTTCACATCTGACTATAGGGAAAACTCAGGTGAGATGGTAGTGCTTGGTGTAAGAGGAGCTCTTCATATTTCTTAGTTTCCTCTGTGAGGTCTCCTTTAAGACCCTGTAGTAACTTCTCTTCTGTTACTGTGATAAAATCCCATGAGTGACAACAACAGATGGAAGAGTTTATTTGGGTTTATGGTTCCAGAGGATTGAAAGGCCATCAGGGCCGGGAAGCATGGCAGCAAGTGGCAGCCGTGATGGCAGGAAGAGGAAGCAGAGGGCTCTCATCTTGAACTATATAAGAGGGGAAGAGAGAGGGAAAAGTAGGAGCCTGAGGAATAACTCTCAAAGCCCACCCTCATCCCCAGTGGTGCACCTCCTCCAGCAAGCCTGCACTCCTAATCTTCCTTAAAGCACCACCAACTCCCAACTTGGGACCAAGTGTTCAAAATATCCAAGTCTATGGGACCATTTCTCTACTGAACTCCACTACTACAGACTCACAACTATAAAAGGGGGAGAGATTTTACTGTAGAAGGAATAAGGCAAACAGGCATGCAGGCACGTAGGCAAATAGGCACCTTTGAAAGTTTGTCACAGGTCATGTCCCTCCAATGGGATTGATCCAGTTTTTTGAGCAGTGGGTCTCATATATGATATCCAAGCTTCAAATCTACTTATAGTTTTAGAGAAGGCGCAAACCCTTGTTATAGTCCTTACGCCTCTATCTAGGCATTAAATATCAATATGAGAATGAAAATTGAAAATAAATCTTTCCTTATGGATGGTCTTGTGTTGTAAAACCTGGGTTATCTTTCACTATAAAACCAAAAAAGGAAAAATATATGAGAGAGAGAGAGAGAGAGAGAGAGAGAGAGAGAGAGAGAGAGAGAGAGAGAAAGCAACAGATAACTAGAAGAAAAAATGACAGGAGGAAGGGGTCCTCAAGTAGCCCTCCAGCCTTTCCCCAGTCCTCTGAGGACAAATTGTATTTTTGTCCTTGAATCCTATGATATACCTAAGGATCTTGGAAATAAAATTTCTCTTAAAGATCATTTTTCCAAGGAGTGAGGATGTAGCTCAGATAATAGAGTACTTGCTGGTCATGAATGAATTCCTAAGTTGAACTCCCAGTACCATGTAAAGCATGTATAGTGGAATATACCTATAATTTTAGAAACAGGGAGGTGGAGGTAGGAATATCAGGATTTATCCTAAGCTACACAGTGAGTTCAAGGCCAGCCTAAACTTAAGGAAGAACTTGAACACGTTCATATGAATCAAGGGTCTCACATATGGCAAACATTTGTCTAGGTCCCTGTGAAAGCAGGCAATGTGGAATGAACCATCAGGCAGCTTCGCTACTTGGGTACTTCTCCTTCTGCAACTCTGCATCTGTACTTCATCTGCCTCTGAGGTTCCCCAGGCTCATCCTCTGCTCAGGAGCCATGCAGCTGTCACGAGGGCAGCACCACCTCAGACTGCTCCCATCTCCAGGCCTGGGATGAGGACATTCTGTTTGACTCTGGGCATGTTCAGATGCACTCCATCAGGATGCTCCTTGATTCATTTAAATTCTACAAGAAGGAACAGCCACCAGCTGCCGCTCTGCTCGCTCGTCATCGCTCCTGGTGTCAGTCACACCTCATTGCATTTGGCAATACATTTGACGTGGGTGACATTAGCCAGAACACAAATCAGGTAGCATCTGCCGAGAAGTGGGGAGAAGAAAAATTGCAAACACGTTTATAAAAGGGACAACAAAATCAGGGTGATATCCAGGTTGCCTTTTTGAGAGTCCCAGTTTCTGGGTTTGTGTGTAGGATTGGCAGCTTGATGTTCTAGTGTCCCAGTTTGCCTGGCTCAACACTGTTCTACCATAGCTTACAGAGGGAGCTCATGGCATGGAAAGAATGGACCTGATGAAGGGCAACCCATGTGGTCCACCTGGCTCAGGATGATCCCCTTTTATAGCTGTTGTTCAGACGTAGTAGTTGGTATCAGTTCTTTCCCTTTCAGAAATGTCCTGACTGGGAAGAGAGATAATTAGATCATGTAGTAATCTCATTTGATTCAGGATCTACTAGTGATATGTACTGAGCCTCTGCAGCACGAGATGCAAGGTGAGGAGGAGTCTAGACGGGAGAGATGACTAAGCTAGTAAAGTGATTGTTGTTCAAATATTGGGGCTTGGCTATGATCTTCAGAACCTATGAGAAAAGCTGGGATTTGTGGCCTGTGCTTACAATTCCAGAGCTTGGGAAGTAGAGATGGTCAGATTCCCGAGGCTCACAGGCCAGCCAGCCTAGCTCAATCAGAGAATTACAGTGAGAGGGTGAAATTACAGAGAAGAGGCCAGTGAGAGATTTTGTCTCAAATCAATAAGCTGGGCAACTCCTGAGGATCCCTGGCCCCCCAAAAATAAAGGCAAGGAAGATGTCTTAAGTATTTCATGATCTTTATTCTTTATAAACTTCCATTTGGGGATCACATCAGCAAAACAGAGCTAGAGATTCAGACTAAATTATCTTCTTGATGGTGAAGCCAGGAAAACAAACACTGGTGACCATTGTTTGCTATGAGGGCAGGAAGCAATTAAACGAAGACCATGGGGACATCGTTCCCACACTGACATCACCATGTCAGCTGGGAGGATCAACTTGAACCCCCCTGTCCCAGGGTTTCTTGGCTGTCCATGAGCATGCTGATGGATGGCAACAGTGGCTTTCTTTGTGTTGGATGTAGTCGTGATTCCATGCCACAGTGGACAGAAGGGGATTAATGTTGTATCTGGTGGAAGCTAAGGTCTCAGGGACCAAGAGCTTTGTGTATTTTTTCTGACTCATGACACACTCTGATGTGAATGCCCCAACAATTCCATATTTAGTTCCATATTTGCCCATGAGTGTCAGCAAGTGCTTATTGGATTGAGGCTGTCTGGAATCATCTCTTGTGTCTGTCTTCCAAATTCTGAGACTTGTGATGTAGAGCTGATCCTAGAACCCTCATGTGGGAAAAACCTGTGGTACTACTACACCCTAATCCCTGAGTGCCTAGCAGTAGATGAGGAGGAGGTAAACAGCCTCCCTCAGACTCATTCATCATGGCTCTCGACATTCTCAGATGGAGTTGTCACAGCCAGGCAACTGTGTGCTGTGGGCTTGAGAGAACAGATGGTGTCAGAAAGGTCTAGCCTGCCATCACAGGCTAGCATGAAAAGCTAGGCATGTCCCCATCAGTGTGAGGAGGGCAGGGACAGTGTGTGCTGAGAGACTCCTCCTTCCAGTGGTTGCTGGGAGAAAAGTGGTGGGGTTCTAACAGCCAGCTCTTTCATGGGCACGTCTAGACCACTGCTTCTCAAGACCTAGAAAAGAGATACATTTTGAAAAATGCCGAGTCTTTATTTTTTAAATACAAATTCTTTCCAAGATTTTATTGAAAATATACATTGGTAGTTGGCCAAAGATCATAGAATCCTGAAAAAAAAAAAACCATTAAACTGAATATTTGCTGATTCAAATTATTATTGTTTAGCAGTGCGGTTGAAAATAACTATTTATTGAGTCCTGTGTATCAGATCTGAGCTTATTAAAAATACTAGTTTAGACTTTTGAAATAAGATCTAATGTAGACTAGGTTGGCTCCAAACTCACCACGTGACTGAGAATAGTCTTGACATTCTGAGCTTCCTGTCTCTACCTCCTGAGTGCTCGGATTAGGATTACAAGCATATATTACTATTCCTGGCTTATATAGTGGTAGGACTCAAACCTAGGACAGGCCCTCTATGGACTGAGCAACATTGTTAGCATCAGACTCTTTACTAAAAGCTTTAAATTATTATTGTATTACATATTTGATGTATCACATAACTCTGACATAGATATTCTGACAAGTTCAAACCTACCTGTAAAGAAACTGGATGAAAGGTCTGATAGTTACATTCACTAAAGTTCTGACACTGAATATCAAGAACTAAGTCAGCAAGACATCATTTGCACTGTGTTCACCGGATGGAGTAATGCCTAGCAGGAGGAGTTAAAATACTGAGGATTCAGGGGCATTGCTGGCCTGACTGCGGCTCTCTGCTCCCCCAGCCTGGAAGACAGGGATCTTCCAGTTGGATGTATCTCCTCTCGTTTTGTGGAGAATCTCTTTTATTTTTCTTCTGGGAAATACAGCAACTTGATTTATGATGTAAGGTGACACTGTACTAGTCTAGGTGGGCGAGGGGAAGGGTCAAGTGCTAATAAGGGTCTTGGCCTCAGTGATCATGTTGGTTCCTTGTGAACTTCTTCAGTCTTGCTCTTTCTTTGACATGTGCTTACAAAATGACAATGACTTCTTCGTGCTAGACTCTGTACAACAGGAAGATGAGGAAAGGGGCTGGAGGAAGGTTCACTTCATAATCCTGAAGACCAGAGTTCAGATCCTAGCACTCACATAACAAGCCAAGTATCCCTCATACACCTGCCACCCCAGCTCTGAATTGTGAAGACACAGAAGGCTTGCTGAGGCTTGCTGACTTCCAGCCTGGGTAAAAAAATCAAGGTGGAGGTTTAATAAGAGATCCTGATTTAAAGAAACATGTGGAGATGAATGGGGACATCTGACACTGTCTTCTGGCCATCGTGTATGAACATCGATGCATGTGAAAGACCTCCGAGCTGGGGAGACCCTCACTCAAGTCTCGGGATGGCACGACCCCCCAAGATCTCACGAAAGACCATCCTTGCTGCAATCACATGAGGTTTATTCGGGGGTGGGGGTGGGGGCCAGTGCACTGGGGTCGAGCCCATAACCTATGCAGAGGCAGAGGAGTTCGACCCTGAGCAGCTGAAGTCAGGGGTATTTAAAGAAAAAGCCATGAAGCAAGGAAATTCTATGTGTCATGGGAAGGTATAGAATGTCCTAAGTTCATCACTCCCGCGGTTAGCTGTTTCCTGAGACAAAAGCTGTAGATTAGTCATTCATTCCTGCAGTCAGCTATTCCCTGAGACAAAAGGTGTAGATTAGCTATTTCCTGGGACAAAGATATGGATTGTTGCGATATCAACCCTGCTGTTAACTATTTTCCTGGGACACAAGGATGTATGTTAGCCATTAGGCGGTGGAATATGGCTATGTTATCTCTGGCTTTAATTTGCTAAGGAGGGTCTAACTTCCCTATAATGAGCTCAGGTCTTTCATTCCCTACTTCTAGTGGTTAGTTCTAATCTTAGAACTATATTTCTGTGTCGTCATAGACTTGATCATCTTTGTTCCCCAGCGCTTGGTACTGTTGTCTTAACATAAGAACCTGGACAGCGCTTATTTGTTCCCTGACAAAGGTTATCAATCTATTAATTAAGCAGGATCCAATAGTGAGCAAAAGGAATAAAATCAGCAGGGGTCCTGCTAAGGCAGAAAACAGAGTTGTCATCCAAGGTGACTTGTTGAACCATCCTTCTAACCATCCCTGGCTAGCCTCTCTTTCCCTCCTGCGTTTGTCTCATCTTTCTCTCAGCTTATTCATAGAGTCCTTGATGGCTCCTGAATGATCAACATAAAAG
>JAPYYD010004451.1:0-13089 GCA_028551405.1 Uromys caudimaculatus | reverse complement strand
TGTTCATAGCAGCCATATTTATAATAGCCAGAAGGTGGAAACAACCCAGATGTCCCTCAGCAGAGGAATGGATACAGAAAATGTGGTACATTTACACAATGGAGTACTACTCAGCTATAAAAAACAATGACTTAATGAAATTTGCAGGCAAATGGATGGAACTTGAAAATATCATCCTGAGCAAGGTAACTCAGTCACAAAAGAACGAACATGGTATGCACTCACTGATAAGCGGATATTAGCCCAAAAGTTCAGAATGTCCAAGTTTCACTTAACAGTAACCGCTGGACTGAGAGTGAGGTCTCAGATAGAGGGGTTGGAGAAAGGTCTGAAGGAGTTGAGGATATTTGTAGCCCCATGGAGGGAGCAAGAGCGTCAATGGGCCTGAACCCCCCCCTCCGGTCGTCCTGGAGTACAGACCACCAACCAAAGAATACACATCTATTGACCCATGGTTCGGACTACATATGTGGCAGAGGATGACCTCCATGGCCATCAGGGAGAAAGGAGAGGCCCTTGGGCCTGAGGGTGCTAGAGGCCCCAGTAAAGGGGAATGTCAAGGTGGGAATATGGGAATGGGTGGGCAGGTAGGTGGGAGGAGGAATTCCCTCACAGAGGCGGGGAGGGGGAGGGTATAGGGGGTTCCCAAAGAGGAGACCCAGAAAAGGGGAAACATTGGAAATGTAAATAAAGTATCAAAAATAAATAAATTAATTAATTAAAAAAAAAAAACATGGAGATACATCTACTCTCACAATATAGAAGGCACAGGACAAGATTGAATCCAACTCTAAGTTAATGAACCAATGCACCCATTGGAATGACTCAAGTAGGAGTTATGCCACTGATGAGTTCTAATCTCCAGTCAACCTTCTACCTTACATACTCCAGTAACACCAAGACCGTATGCAGCTGGGGAGCAGGAGGTCATGGTGGATTGCATCCTGTGTGTAGTCTTACACTCCACTCTTTTTACTAGGGTACTTCAACAACAGACACACCAACATTTCGGTAGATGGAGCTGGCATCTGTATGTATTTGTTGTCTTACTTTGTTACCGCAACTGATGGAAGTGGCCATGTGGTCCTATCAAGCCCAGAGAAAAGAATCCACTATGTGCCTTACTGTGGAAGATGGAGCTGGCCTTGCTTCTCAGTGAAATAAGCAGTTGCCTCGGTGATGTGGCTTTTGAAGCAAGGATACCCTTGCATGCACCTACCAATGTAGTGGTGTGAATATGCTTGGCCCATTGGAAGTGGTACTATTAGGGGGTGTGGCCTTGTTGGAGAAAGTGTATCACTGTATAGGTGGGCTTTGAGGTCTCCTAGGCTCAAACTCCACCCAGTGCAGAAAAGACCCTCCACCTGGCTGCCCACAGAAGTCAGTCTCCTTCTGGCTGCCTTTTGATCAAGATGTAGAACTCTCAGCTCCTCCAGCACCATGTCTGCTTGCCTGCTGCCATGATTCCCACCATGATGATAATGGACTGAACTTCTGAAACTATAAGCCATCCCCAATTAAATGTTCTCCTTTATAAGAGTTGCTTTGGTCACGGTGTCTCTTCACAGCAATGGAAACCCTAACTAAGACATGCCTCCAAATGCCTCCAGTCCTTTATGGGATTCCAATAACTGAGAAATTATGACAGCCAGTTGAAAGGGGCACCATATTACTTTCTGTAAGGAAGACTTCTATATGTGATATCAAGGATCTGATCTTCACAATGGAAACCCATTTGCTCATAGTCTTTGGATAGCAAAATGTCAATATGAAGGTGGTGCTGTCAAACCTGGTAAATAGCAGATGGTGACATTGAGATAACTATGGAGCCAATAATCCTGGCATGAACTACAAGGTGACATGGAGACAAGGGTATCTGACCAAACCTTGGAGAACAGAAAGAATGGCCCTCTAAAGACCATTTTTGCTATATGTATTACAATTTGCTTACTGTCGACTCTTAAAGGAACAGGCTCCCCTGAACAGTCTGTCTCTGGTTGATTAGCCTGGAAGGGTTGTGAAAGCTGCCTCTGTTACATTTTCCAGTGAAATAGAAGCCTCTAGGGTTCTTGTAATTGTTTGGTGCTAAGGTATAAGCCTATCACATTTATGAGAGTTGGCCTCTAGCCACTTCTTACGAATACACATAAACACACCTTTTATTGCTCAATAATGTTTTCCCTTTTGCAACATTTTATGAACTACTAAAAAAATGGGGCTTGTAGTTCTAATTTTTTTTCAAGAAAAGGAACCACAGATTATACCAAATCTCCCAAATGGGAGGCTCCCCTACCCGCTGCCTCAACCAAAAATTATTTGTCAAGGGAGTGGCCGATGTTTCAGCATCGACAGCTCCAGATATTAATTTGGTCCAAATCCAGCTGATTTGCTTTCCAGACTGAGTTGCTGCATCTCTCTTTATGAGCCCAATCCTCCTTCTCTGGAGCACTTAAGATGCAATGCAGCAGAATCCATCAGTTCTCTTTGCCTGTGGGATGTGCTCCCCACTGGCTCTGCTCTGAATCAGCATTCACTACCTTTGGCTCCCATCCATAAGAACAATTCTGTCATCTTGTATACCACGTCGCTGTTACTTCCACGGAGCGAATCTGAGCTTCTCCTACCTGGGCTGCTATGATACCTTCCTGTGTGGTCCCTATCCTCTTGCAGTTTGAATGTGACTGCTCCCTCTCCTCACATCCTCGTGTGTTTGATGACTTGCTGTTCAGCTGGTGAACCTGTTCTGAAAGGTTATAAAACCTGTAGGAGGTAAAGCCTCACTGGAAGAAGTGGGTCCCTAGGAAAGGAAGCTTGGGGTTCTCCAGGCCATCTTCACTACCTGTTTTCTTTCTGCTTCCTATTTTGCCAAGATGTTGGGAGGTCAGGAATCCCAACTGTACATTTCTGCCACCATGAGTTGCCTGACCCCCATGACTTCCCCACTGTGATCGGTTATATTCCCTTAACCATGGGCCAAACTGAGCCCAGCTGTTTCTTGATTCACCAGTGAGAACACTAACTAATATGTTCCCATATCCACATTCTCCATTTTTCAGAACCATATTGCTGCCAAGCTAATCTTTTTTTTTTTAATTTTATTGGATATTTTCTTTATTTACATTTCAAATGTTATCCCCTTTCCCTGGTCCCCTCCCAGAACCCCCTATTCCATCCCCCCTCCCCCTGCTTCTGTGAGAGTGCTCCCCCACCCACCCACTCCCACCTCCCCTCCCTGGAATTCCCCTACACTGGGGCATCAAGCCTTCACAGGACCAAGGGCATCTCCTCCCATTAATGCCCAACAAGGCCATCCTCTGCTACATATGCGGCTGGAGCCATGGGTCACTCAATGTGTCCTCCTTGGTTGGTGGTTTAGTTCCTGGGAGCTCTGGGTGGGGGGAGGGTGTCTGGTTGGTTGATATTGTTTTTCTTCCTATGGGGTTGCAAACCCCTTCAGCTCCTTCATGCCTTTCTCTAACTCCTCCATTGGGGACTCCATGCTCAATCCAATGGTTGCTGCCAAGCTAATCTTGAAGGAGAGACTCAATCACATAACCCAGCTAAGACATTTCTCTCGTTCTCCAATTCTTTCCAGGTGAAATTCAATCTGTTTGGGCTAACATCTGACCTTCTGTGCCCTTTCCCTTAATTACCTTTCTTGATATATCTCTCATGTCTTTTCTCTATGTCTATACCGCTACCGAGAGAGTAGATCTAGCACCGCAGAGTGTGGAACGCTCATGGTCTTTCTTCCAATTCCTGCAGTTCATCATTGCAAACAGCAAAAACAAACTCTGGCTATTACAAAAACAATGATATATTGGAAAGGTTGTAAATGTTTGCAAAAACTGATGATCCGGGCCCAGCCCAGATGCAAACCAGAGGAGATGGATGTAGGAAGGTCTCAGAGTCTCAGGACTGCTGGACAGATTCCCTGGGAAAAGGCAGACTAGTTTCTGCCTTTTATCAGCTGTTCTGTCTCATGCCACTCAGATTCTAGTAGCTCTTCTCTATCTGGGTGAATTGGCTTTGGCTACAGAAAATCAGGTAACACTTGTAGCCAACTTTATCCAGTAGGGGGAAAGAATGGTAACCAGAATTGTGTATAGAACAAAGAGTAGATGCTGAGAATCGAAAAGTAGTACAGAAAGTAGACACATTATCCCCAGCAGGAATGCTATTCTCTACATGGTCAAATCTGCCATGTCACCAGACAAAAACTTGGAAGGTTGAAAGGATTCAGAAACCCCAGTACTCTCATATCTGAGAACAGTAGGTGTTTCATCTGCTCCCTACAGGTTCCTGTCCTAGAACACATGACCATGACACCCCACCTAAGGATCGTGACTACTAGTCAAGTAGCACAGAGATTGCATGCCAATGAGGTATCTAGATGGGCTGGCCAGAAGGTTTAGCCAATAAGCTTCCCTTCTCAGACACTCCTTCCTGCAAAAGGTATTTAATCTCTGGTCCATCCTAAGTAAGTCGTATGCTCATATTTTCCATGATGAACAATGAGTAAACAGTATGGACAAGCAAGGACTGTCTCTCCCATCAAGAACTGCAGTGTGGGGGTGCCTTCATCATACAGAGCTGCACTGCCTAAGTCCCCTGACCGAAGATGAAGGGAGTTCCCCCTCCTCCTAGCCCTGACCTGTCACCGCCAGGCTCTCCTTGAAGTGGCATCTGGATACACTGGAACTTGGAAACAAGCTTTGGCCCCAGCCTGCTCTGTTTCTCACCTGGGCTGGGCTCCCCCATCTTAGGCTGCCATCTGCCCCCTCTAAGCTGGTGTCTGTGTTCTGCCTGGTGGAGAAGATGTTAGGTAGATTAGCGCCTCAGCATTTGACTTGCCCAAGCACTGTTCCAACACCCCAGCAGGCAAGGAGGAATGCAGAACCACACCTATCCTTCATAACCCAGAGGAAATGTCAGTGAGTCCTGAGCCAGATTCCATTCCACGAACTTCTGGCTCAGAGCACGGTCCTCCCGGCTTGTTCTCTTCACTTTCTTCTCTGTTTTATCGTTTTCATATCTCTTCCTTCTTCTAGTGTAATGAGAAAGGGACCTTCCCAACTCTGTGCTTCAGTTCGTGTCTCTGCAGACTGGAAGTAATAAGTATTTCATAATATTGTTGAAAGTAGGATTAATAGCTATCTGTGATCTAATCAGCTCAGTGCCTGTCAAGTAGTAAGCCCTCCCTGTACAACAGTTGTCATGATTATTATTTTTATTAACTTGTCATCAATGTTACATAACTCTTTAAGAATGTGAGCCATTATTTATTCATTTTTAGAGTTCTAACCAAATATTTCATACATAAAGGCTATTTGTTTCTAGTGAGTGAATGAGTCAGTCAGTGACAGAAGAGAGGAATGTGGATGCTGGCATTGAAACTCAGATTTAGGTAGGCATGCATCTTCCCACTTTACTGCCCAGGTAAAGATCTGTGCTCATCACAGATATGCAGGACGGTGCTTTGTCACACACCTTTCATGACTCTGAAGCAACTGGAAACAAAGTCCTAATTCTGCTTGCCCTTTTTCATAAAAGGCCTGTATCTTTAGGAGTTTTAAAATTGATTACCAAAAGGAAAAAGAAAAGGGGGGGAGGGAAATAGAGAGGAGCCATTAATAATTTTAGATGAAATAGTTTATTTGTGAGATGAATGGTAGAGACTCACAACTGGTCAGAGTGCAGAGAATAAATGTCTGTGGAGTGCTCGACCACAAGTGGGACATCTATATCACAACCCTTTGCCCCAAGACTCAGAGACTTCTGTGAAAGAGAGGACAGAAGATTGTAAGTGCCAGACACTGGAGGGGGACCAGAGTGAGACTGTGTCCTCTGGACAAGACAGGACTCATGAACCCACAGCAGCTCTGATTGCTTATGTAAGACCTACACAAGACCAGCCAGGCAGCATTCTATCATGGAGCGAGGAAGAGCTCACAAGTCCCCATCCCTAGCTGAGAAGCAATTGCTAGTTAATAACATCTGGGAGGAGAGTCAGTTTTACTTAAGTGTGTGGTCTCTGAAAGGTTGGCCACACTCTGGTGGATGAACTCACATCTATAAGTGTATGAGCAGAACTATTTGGGCCGAGGTTATTTAAAGAAGAGAGAAGGAAAGGAAGAAAGGAAGGAAGGAAGGAAGGAAGGAAGGAAGGAAGGAAGGAAGGAAGGAAGGAAGGAAGGAAAAGGAAGGAAGGAAGGAAGGAAGGAAGGAAGGAAGGAAGGAAGGAAGGAAGGAAGGAAGGAAGAAGAGGGAGAAGGGAAGAGGACAAAAAGTTGGAAGGGGTGGATATGGTAAGAGTTAAGGGGAGGAGTGGGGAAGTAAATTATATCAAAACACATTTTAGATATGTGTAAAATTATCAAGAATTAATTAAATATATTTTAAATAATTAGGAAAGATTATATTGAGTGAGATGACCCACTTCCCAAAAGACAAAAATCCCATGTTCTCTTTCATCTGTGACTCCTAATTCTGAATTTTCAGGTGTGAGTTATATAACCTGGAGCAACCAAAGAAGCTAAGAATGTAAGAGGGGACCTGGAGGAGGGGGAGCAAAAAAGTGGGGAATATCAGCCTAAACGTAATGTGAAGGGGGGAAATGGGAAAAACAGTGGGTAGTTGATTAGGATGGGAAAGAGAGTTAACACAGAAGAAGAGGGAGAAAGGAGAGCAAAAATTACAATGTCTGAAAAAGTCCTATAGACTCATATTATTAATTTAACCAAACTTACAAATAATGCATATATATCTATGTGTATGCAAATACATATATACTTTAAATGAAATTCTTGCCTGAGCTGAAAAGAGCCATAGACTATCTAACTAAAGACTCCTAATACCAGGCATGAGAAGTTCCCTTATGAGTTATTGGTCAGGGGAATCTAAGAGATTCCCCAAACATTATAGGCTATAGCTGTTGGCCTTGGTGGCCTCCCAAAGATTGAAAATTAAGTCCCTACACTAAATCCATCATGCTCTTCAGACACAGAACCCAGGGTATCTGAGCTGTATTCAACCTGAAATTCTCGATGAGAATTTCTAAGGGAGGGAGCAAGTAACAGTCCTGCCTAGCTATGATGCCTCTAAACACAACGATGGCCAGCATGGCACAATAACCCTTAGGATGTAATAGTGGCACTCATATCTTGGTGATAACCAACAACTCTCTGAATGGACTTAAGTCTTACTCAACAAGATGGGAATCGTGCTTGGTACTGGAAGTCTAGCCAATATCTGGGGCTAGTGAGGTTGTAGTTCTTGGAGGAGAACGTACAATGGCCACTTTACTAATCGAACATAATTCTTAACTGCATTCTAAATACTTATCTTATACCCAGAGATATGTGTAGGTCTCACCCATCAACAAAGTAACTTTATTTTGAAAAAGATGGAGACCATCACAGAAAAGCACAACCAATCAAAATGCAGAGAACAAGCGACCTTGTGGTGCCCAGCCCCATCAGATCTCTCTACAACAGTATTTCTGTGCATAAAACTCGAGGATCATCAAGGAGAGGGGGGCAGAAAGACCGAAAGACCCAGAGGAATGGGGTGGATGTCTGCCGTGACTCTGTACGTCCTAGAAATATCCAGGAAGCTGAGCACATGAAGTCTAATAAAGCCAGAACAAGGTGACACCAACAGACATGCTGATGTGGACGGGAGAATTTCACTGGGCCCCAAAGAACCACAGGCAATTAAGGAATGCTGAGAACAGGAGGAAATCACCTTCCCCAGGGAACAGTGCTCCAAATGGTAATACCAAGTAGTCAGCCCCAAAATCAAACCATACACACACACACACACACACACACACACACAGATAGCATTATATGTACTGAGAAGACTATATTTATATATTCATAAATATATAACATGTGTTAAATAATAATATATATAATAAATGGAGGTCAGAGGCCACAAACTTGAGGGAGAATAAGGTGTGTGTAGGGGGAGTACACGGAAGCAAGTAGAGGGAGCATCTTAGCTAGGATTTTATTGTTGTGAAGAGACACCATGACCAAAGCAACTCTTATAAAGGAGAACATTTAATTGGGGCTGGCTTACAGGTTCGGAGGTTCAGTTTATTATCATCAAGGCAGCATTCAGGCAGGCATGGCACTGGAGGAGCTGAGAGTTCTACAGCTTGTTCTGAGGGCAAACAGGAGAAGACTGACTCTTCTGCACTGCCCATCCCCACGGTGTAACACTCTCCAACAAGGCCACACCTCCTAACAGGAGTGTACACACACACACACACACACACCCCAGATCTTGTTTCCTAAATATCAGAGTCCTCCAGAGCTGTCCTTGGTGCTGTCGCTATAAGCAGCAGGTGACTGTGCTTCTCCAGCATCCTCTGCCCTCCCTCCATCATGAGTCAGCCTATCACCTAGGAATTTTTCTAAATCTTCAGATCAACCAGCATGTTCAGTCTTCACCATTCCACACAGGCATCCTCAGCTTTGCTGAAGTCTCACCTGTGTAACTAGGGAAAGGCTGTAAAAGACAGACAAAGCAAACCCAGACAGCTACATATAAGTCTCACCCACACCTCTCAGCAGTCCCAAGCCAGACGTGTGCCCTCCTTCCTTCACTTTGATCTATGAAAATTGACATGGTAATCTTCAGATGAGTATATTAAAGGTTAATTAGATTTTAACATTTCACGCCACTCACAGAGTATGATGGAGATTACATAAATGTTATGTCTTATTATAGATCCTGGATAAGAACCATTTATTAACGTGACTGCATTTATAACCCACCTGTTCACTCTCCACTCTTCCATAACACCATATATTTTACACCCCTGGGGCAGCCCTATAGGACCCTGGCCAAGTAGCTGACCATTGTCACCTCTGTGCGTGGCCTACACCCTATGGGTGTTATATAAGCCCATTGGAATGGATGAGCTGACTCCTGGCTTCCACCAACCTGAAAGCTAAGACTGTCATCCGGGCTCTGGCTCAGAGGATCCAAGTGCCTTTATTTAGACACATGGCTGCATCTACACTTACATTTCGAGCTCAAGAACAAAGACCACTGAAGGGTCCTGACATGGCCAACACAGGCCAGAACACGGCAAACGTAGTGAGGACAGGTTTTGCCTTTCCCTTCTCCCCTTTACTAAATTGTTAGATTACATTCCTAAAGCCTTTCACCCCTTATTTGGCCACTGACTCTGTCCTGAAATCACCAAGGTCCAACTCTCCAAACATGGAGGCCCAGGAATCAAAATTCAGTATTTTGACTAATCTAATTACAATGCCCAACCAGAACTCACCAACTCATCCTAGCTCATTCTAACAAACACCTCCCCCTTTTCCCCTCTTAAAATTAACACTTGCAAAGCCATTTGCTGACCTTTCTGCCTGATTCAGATTCAGCCAACTTGTCTCTTTGCCTTGCTTAATGAAGAATCCCTTTGCATTTGATTTGTACTTGGAAATTGGTGTTTGGGTGTGGTATGTGCTTAGTGTGGGGTCCAGAGGGGAGCACGCCACAGTATGGGGTTCCCTTCAACTACAATTTAGAATCATTATATTTTTTTCCATCCAAAATGCCTGACAGAAAAATCAAGCATGTACTGGCCACCCAGATGTTTGTTCATTTGACTTCCCTGTTAGAGTGAATCTGTTACCTCTTTCACCAGAGGAGATGACAGACAGGTTAGCCAGACTTTGAAAACACCCTCAGGATTTTAGAGACTGATGAATTCTAAATTCAAGATTATTATAGGTTCGTTGTTATTGTAATTATTGTTGCTATTTCTCTTCCTAGCTCTTAGACACTAGTCTGTTCCAATCCCACGGGTAGGGACCACAGTCTCTTAAAGACTCACAGGAAAAGCAACCGGCCTTTCAGCACACTACCAAGAATTAATTACCTACTTTGGGGGAATGAGCAGATCAGTCTTCTATCTTGAATGGGAAAACCAGGCCCTCGGGACTCAGAGGGCTTCAAAGCTGAGCCTGCTAAGCTACATCAATTTAAGGAGGATTTAAATGCCTTCCCTGCTTTCTCTCTGTCAGTTGTGAATTACACTGAGATGGGGATAGAAGCCTGGCAGGAAGAGTCAGCATCCTGGTGAGGTGAGCCCGCATGGTCTATCCGTGGCACTCGGGGTTTAAAGAGTCTCAGCTGCGCCTCAGCTGTTGGTGCACCTCGATTTATTGCTAAAAGCTGGGGTTACAGACTGGCAAGAAGCCTTGCAGTTAAAAACAGACGAGTTTCTCTTAATTTCTGGGGAAATTAGCAAAGCCCAGCACTGCTGGGCTGGTGCTGTGTCTCCTGCTTTATTAAAGCTCCAAGTGCTTTAGCACTCTGAAAAGTAACAAACCTACAGTCTGAAGGACTTGTCAATATCCCTCTGCTCTGTCCTTAGTACTCATGACAGCCTCCTGTTTAAAGGGTGCTGGAAGGGTAGGATGGGGTTCCTTTCTTTTTCTAATGAAATTGCCAGAAGCTGGAAACAACCCAGATGTCCCTCAGCAGAGGAATGGATACAGAAAATGTGGTACATTTACACAATGGAGTACTACTCAGCTATTAAAAACAATGACTTCATGAAATTCACAGGCAAATGGATGGAACTTGAAAATATCCTGAGTGAGGTAACTCAGTCACAAAAGAACGAACATGGTATGTACTCACTGATAAGCGAATATTAGCCCAAAAGTTCAGAATGCCCAAGCTTCACTTTACAGTAACCGCTGGACTGAGAGTGAGGTCCCAGATGGAGGAGTTGGAGAAAGGACTGAAGGAGCTGAGGGAGTCTGCAGCCCCATGGAGGGAGCAATAGTGTCAACTGGCCTGACCCCCCACCTCATGCTCCTGGAGGCTGGACCACCAACCAAAGAATACACATCGAGGGACCCATGGCATCTGACCACATATGTGGTAGAGGAGGGCATTGTTGGCGATCAGGGGGAGGAGAGGCCCTTGGGCCTGAGGGTGTTAGAGTCCCCAGTAAAGGGGAATGTCAAGGTGGGAATATGGGAGTGGGTGGGTGGGTGGGAGGGGGAATACCCTCATAGAGGTGGGGGAGGGGGCATAGGGGGTTTCCAACAGGAGACCTGGAAAGCTGGAAACATTGGAAATGTAAATAAAGTATCAAAAACTAAAAAAAATAAAAAATAAAAAAATAAAAATATTTTTTCTTAGCACGCTAAGCAATGTGTTTCCTTGTGTCGTTTCCAGGCATATCTACTGTTCTCTTTACCCCGGCTTCTGTGCCTTTCTGAGTCCTCTCCACTCCTCCCTTACAATTTCATTCCTTCCCCTGAACAGTCCCTTCCTTCCACCTCCATGTCCCCAGTATTATCTTGCCCTCCCCACGCCCTTCTTTTGCTTCTTCCCTCCTGATCCTATTTCTGTGTTTTCATATCATATGTATATATATATATACATACACATATACATACACATATATATGTATATATATATACACACACACATTTTGTATATCATGTATATCTAATTTCAGTGTGTGTGTGTGTGTGTGTGTGTGTGTGTGTGTGTGTGTGTGTGTGCGCGCGCACTCGTGTGTCCCAGAACATGGTACTCACTTTCAGGAGTCAGTCAGGAACCAGGACTGTCCCTCCACAATGTGTGTCCCC
The DNA here is from genome assembly GCA_028551405.1 of Uromys caudimaculatus. Lineage (NCBI taxonomy): Eukaryota > Metazoa > Chordata > Mammalia > Rodentia > Muridae > Uromys > Uromys caudimaculatus. Next base: position 1,450 of record JAPYYD010004451.1, on the reverse strand, counting down.
AGGATCCAATTCTGTCATCCTTCTCCTCCAAGCCATCTTGTAGGCCCACTGTATACATAAATTTAAATCTATAGTCTATGTTTGAGAAAACATGTAATATTTATAGTCTGAGTCTGACTTATTTCTAGTAAATGTGATCCCCAACCCCATCTGTTTCCTGCAAATGTCATTTTTTCATTCTTTACAATTGAATAAAATTCATCTGTGTATGTATGACATTTTCTTTATCCATTCATTTATTGATGGACATCTAGGCTAATTCCATATCTTGGTCATTGTGAATAGTGTAGCTGTTCATGGATTTTCAGGGGTCTCCATGATAAGCTGACTTAGAATTATTCATCAGTCGGTATTCTTGTGTTAAAGGAATTTATTGATCATATGTCAACTTAGAGATACATATTCTAAAATATACACTTTTTTCAATGTTTTTATTATTTCTTTTATTTTTTGATATTGTAATACAGTTATATCATTTCCCCCCTCTTTATTTTCCTTCCAAACCCTCCCATATTCTAAAGAAGCTATAAGGAATCATACAATTGACTAGCTACCAAAAAACTCTACAAAATATATAAGTCTGTATATAAATATAATTTAAATAAAATTTTCTTAGCTGGGCTGATGATGCTCCCTCCAGAAGCCAAAGATCATCTAACCCCAAGCACAAGAAGACCTCTTTTGAGTTGTTGGTCATGGTTGTCCAAGAGACTCCTAAAACATTAAAGGCTATTGCTATTGCTCTTACTTGACCCTGGGAGGTGGAAGATAAATCTCTATTGATGAAGACATCATGCACTTTAGAGGCACCTGAGCTGGAACTGACCTGAATGTCTGCTCACTGAGGACTAACTTTCATGGTACCAAGCAAGCTTCCAAATGAGGGAAGCAACTAACTGTCTTACCCATGCATGACACCTATGGGGGACATCAGTGGCAGCATGCCGTGATGACCCTAAGGCTGCAGTGGTGGCACACACACCTTGCACCTTGATGGTAACCAGTAGCTCTCTAAAATACTTTTTTTTAAAGATTTATTTATTTATTATATGTAAGTACACTGTAGCTGTCTTCAGACACCCCAGAAGACGGCGCCAGATCTCATTACGGATGGTTGTGGGCCATCACGTGGTTGCTGGGATTTGAGCTCACAACCTTCGGAAGAGTAGTCGGCACTCTTAAGTGCTGAGCCATCTCTCCAGCCCCTAAAATACATTTTTGATTAAATAGGATTATGTCACTTTTTCCCCTCTGGCCTCTTTCCTAGTACTCTCCCTCCAACTCTTCCCATGTTGCCAACACTCAAGTTGATAGCCTCTTTTTCTTCTGAAGGTGTTGTTACATATATACAGATGTGTGCATATGTATGCAAAATATACGAATGCAACCTGCTAAGTCCAGTGTGTGTGTGTGTGTGTGTGGGGGGGGGGGGGGGGGGGGTGTGGGTGTG
>JAPYYD010004450.1:0-13093 GCA_028551405.1 Uromys caudimaculatus | reverse complement strand
AAAAAGAAATACAAAAGGAAAAGGATCACGAATGCTCCTAGATATGGTAGAAGAGAAAGATTATTGTAGATAATTGAGTATAACTGGAGGTAGGGACATCTGACAGACACGAAAATGGAATTGACCCTGAGCCATGTGCAGAAATGGTAGAGCAGAAAGAAAAAGGGAGCAAGGGGGACCAAGTCAATCAGGAAGGAGACTCATATAACACCAGTTTCAGGGAATCCAGTGGCCTCTTTTGGCTTCAAACGGAATTACCTGCATACGGTACACATACAACATTGTAGGAGCTTATATAATCACGTAGAGTAAAAACAGATATTTTCTGAAATAATTCCATGCACAGATGGAGGAGATGTTCTCCAGACCCATACTCTCAGTGATGTTATTGTGGCAATTGATAGTTGCTGGGAGAGAGGGTATCATTTCTTTTGGAGTTTGTAGCCACTATAGGTTCCAGTGGATGATTCTACATCCATGCTTTCATGAGCAGTGCTAATTAGACTTACTGTGTTATCTAAAATTAAAAATATCAGAAAGAATGGAGGTAAGATGAAGGGGAGACATACATATGTGTGTGAGTGTGTGTATGTGTGTGTTCATATTTCATTATGTACATATATCAAATTTTTAAAGAAATAAAAAAGATCATAAAAACTACTATGGATAATGATATAACAATTCTGCATAGTAGCTTAAAATGATAGGATCTTTCTATTATTTCTTGTTTGCATTTTTTAAATTTGTTCTCCTGTTTGTTTCTGTATCCTTAACCATCAGATCATTCTTCAGTGCTATGGATTAGAGAAGAAGGACCAAGAGGTCAGACGGTAAGAAGACTGGCGATAAAGGAGATACAGTATAGTGTGAAGAGGTCTCACACAAGCTTTGTCTCATGTCAAACAAGTTTATTAAGAAATATATCATCTTATTCACAGTGCTTATGAAAGGAGTAATGAAGACAATAATGATAAAAAACATATTATTAATAAAGACAAAGTCAGTGTGGAGTTAAATCAAACATGTTACACAAGGGAAACCCAGGATATCTCTAGTATATCATCAGAGATCAAGCACAAAGAAACCTTGAAACACAACCTTAGCCCTTTAGAGTGTGAAGAATTTGGTTCTCAGCATTAGAAGCTACAGTTCCTACAAGGCCTTGCCACAGTATGTGGCTGGCTCTGCCAAGAGTATTCCTGGTTTTACAGAAGAAGCTATGTCCTTCTCTATACATTAAGCCCTCAGGGCAACTCTGGGCAATAGGTTTTCCAATATCTGTGCACATGTCTAAGTGGGTACGCTTGCAAAATCACTACTATGATTAAAATCTCCCATAGCTTTGACCATAAACTTGATCACACACACACACACACACACACACACACACACACACACACACACATTCACACATGATCAATTCCAAGGACTAAGATTATATCACAAAGGTCTAAATGCAAAATCAAAATATCTAGAGGACTCCTAGGCATGTTGACCACTATTATTGTGCATATTACTGGGCATGGGTTGGACCTAGATACAGAGGTACAGATATATTCATAATATCCTTTCTAGGTCTTGAAATAGCTTTGTATTATAGAGCAGTATCTAGAGTCAGAAAACTGTTCAGAGGTATCACTGATCATTGTGAAAGCATTGTCTACTGCCAACATTATTCTATGAGTTTGACCTTCAGAAATCCACCCCATTCACATGCCTCACTATTTCATCCCTTTTCCACTCTGGAACCTCTTTGTGTAAATCAGTGTTTTCATTAGTTCAAGCTGCGTAGGTCCTTAGGTGCATTGTCAGTCATCTGTGTCTTCCAACGTTTGTTCTATGTCCCTTCCCAAATCAAATTTCTTAGATGATTCCCCTATATCCTCTGTATCCCACTCCAAGCTTTGCTCCTCATGGTTTAGGCATCTTCAATTCTTCTTTGACCATAATATGTACTCTTGATTCATAGAGACTTTGTCTTTCTTTTTAGGGAACTTTTCATCAATTCATATTCACTGGTGTTCTATCCTCCCCAGTTCCCTCCATTACATTGTGTCCATTTTCTTCCTTTGTCATGCCTGTATCTTTCCTCCAACCAGTTCTCTTTATCGATATGGCTCAAAAAATGTCTTCCAAAGACTTGTGTTTTGCACTTTATACCCCAATTGTAGTACTACTTGGGAAAATTTGCAGATACGTTCTAAGGTGAAAAATAACTGATAGTGGTCAGGGAGAGTCTGATTCTTGTATATGACATTGTTGGGTCATGGCTGTAGGTTTGCAGTGTGTAGTTTTTATTATACTGAGATATGATCCATGCATCCCTAGAAACTCCATGGCATTTATGATTAAGGGGTGTTGGATTTCTTAATATGATTTTCTAATTACTCGGTCTGGCTATTAGGATGTCTCCAATCCAATCCCTCTGCTCACCACTCTGGGAATTCTTTGGAAGAGGAATCAGAAAGAGTATAAGTGCTAAAGTAGATAGATGAATCCAGGAGAAAAAGGCCCTTTACATCAACTAGGCAAAGTTCAAATGAACTCATAGAAACTGCAACAAAATTGCCATGGCCTGCACAGGCCTATACCAGGTCCTCTGAATATATATTATAGCTTTCAGATAGTAGTATTGTATGATTCTTGTTATATGAATGAGTGTTTCTCTAATTTGTGTGCCTTCTTTTAGGCTGATGTCCTTTGGCTGGTTTGCCTTGTCCAACTTCGGTGTGCCTTTAAAAAAGATCTCATTGAATTTTATTTTGTGAGGTTTGTTATTATGTCTCAGAAATCTGTTCTCTTTTAAGGACAGAAAAGTAATGGATTTGCATGGGAGGGGAGGAATTGGGAGGAGTAGAAGGATAGGAGGTTCTAACCCGGACAGCGTGATGCATTACATTTGAGGATGGCAATATGTGGAAGCATCCCTGAATCTTTGGAAAAATTGTGATCCTGTTTTTATTTTAAACTAAAATCAGTTTATTGTAAGGAGCTCACAAATAAAAGCATTAAAGTGCTACATAAAATAGCCACTCAAAGGAAACTTGCCCAGGCTCAATTTCTCTACATTTCAATGAACTACAATACAGTTAGAATAGTCATGCTGAAGACCTGAATCTTTACTTATGGTTTTACACTGTACTAGCAATTACATTTTTATGGCCCTATGCTAACAGAGAAAAAGAAAAACAAAATCACAGAGTTTAAAATAGAAAATTAATTACTTTTATAAACTCTTTCGTAACTCATGGATCCTTTTACTTGTCCATCACATATTACTTTTTTAGTTCTCCTTTCTAAATGTCACACTGAAGTTATTCTTATACTCATTTGCAAATATACACATAGACATTATATGACAGGATATGCATGTGAATGTTTGCACATGTAATTTTTCTTTCTGAGTTTGAGTGATTTGAGTTAATATAATTCATTGTAAGTCACAGTTTGTGATTTCATCTTTCACTGTATCAAAATTATGTTCCATTTTATATTTGAACACACATTTTATACTTGATTCATCTGTTTATGAATAGGTAAGTGTGCTCCATTTCATTTCTATACTAAATAGAGCAACAATGATCATTTATGTGCAAATATCTCTTTGGTACGATACAGAAATCTCTGGGTATATATGTTCAGGAATGGAATACTTGGGTCAAATAGTAGTTCTATTTCTAACTTTTTCAGAAACCACAATACTGATTTCCATAATGGCTTATTAACATCTCACAAAGTCTTTTGATGAAGCCAAATTATTTCCATGATGCCAAACCAGGAAAGACAGAACAACAACAATGCAAATTTACTATCCAATATTCCCATAATGTAAAAATTCTTAATAAAGTACTAGCAAATAAAATTCAAGACCAAATAAAAAATATCATTCATTTTTATCCAGTGAAAAGAATTACTGATACTTTTTCCTGGAACAGGTGAAGGCTAGAGCAGTTGTGATGGGACCAGGCCCTCATTAATAAAAAGTTCATGATCAGCCAAGGTTTCATTTTCCTTGCATTGAGAATGTAGAGCACACAAGTATTCTTTGAAATACCCAAGTAGCCAAGCTGCCCTGACAGGATGAAAGCCCCAATAGGAAAATTTTATTGACAACCCTTTTGCTGGATCCTTTGCACAACAGGTGAGCCTAGGGAAGAGTCTCAGCTGTGAGTTTAAGAGTGCAGTGGGCCTTACACAATATGATCTGGTTATGGAGGCTGTGGATTCTACTAGCTGATAACCTCCCATAGTCATTTCGCTTTGTGTTAAAAAGACAAGGTGCTCCTTACTTCTTTATATATTGAGGGTGATGTGTGATTTAAAAGCTGAATATGCAGCAAAAGAGATCATGAAAATACTTATAGTAAGATTATGAAGTTTTATTCCTTATCCAGACCAAACTGAATCTGGGTATATCAGAGTAATGATTCATAAAATAAAGGGTCCAAAAGATGGAAAGCACAGAGAAGTGATGGGATCGATGTTCACCAGGCAACAAATGTGAGTAATACAGCCCCATAAGATGGAGGAGAGAGTATAAAAAGCCAGAAAAGTATACATGGGGTCAGAATGTCCAGATGGAACCATGAGAGCTGTGTATGTGCTGTACCCTATGCCTATGTCTGTACAGAACATCAATCATGGAGCCATTGAACGAGGCAATAAGCAGAGGAAAAACGGACTTCAGGACACACTACCAATGCTGCATAGAGCAAGTCACTAATGTCGTTATGCCCTACAATGAAGCAGTATCCAAGATCTTGTTTTCTTGTCACATTTTGCTATTCTTTTGATAAATGTGTACACAAAGAAAATGAAGTTGAGCAACATGTACAAGACCCCAATGAAGGAAATGTAGCTGCCAAGGCACTTCTCAGCTTTGACTTTTGATCCTTCCAACAGGATTTCCTGTGATTGATGGTGATAGCCTAGTAAGAGGCAGGTGGTGCCAATCGACACACACCAGGCAGAACCTTGAATGAACAGCAGGTGCTAGGAGCTAAAATCATTCATAAATTGCTTCAATCCTCAAACTTTCATTGTGTGGGGATGATCAAGTGAGAGAATGATCAAGGCTTCCATTAAGTGTATAAGTGCAAATCTGTGGGTTTTAATGTATATTCTCTATAGTAAAGGACTCTATAATAGAGCATAAAGCAGGAACTTTCCAGAATTCTAGTGGTAGTTTGTGATAAGAAAATGATTCTGACTGCCATATTCCAGAAGTTCATTTTGTGATTCAGCACAAATTTCTTTATATTTCAGCCCCAATATTCTCTGGTCAAAGTAGTAATTACAAAAGTTTGTAACCTGGGCTGGAAGAATAAAACTTTATTCAGTGGATACTGAGAGACTAAAGCAAGGGATTTGTTAAGGTGAGGAGTTTTAGACTAGTCCTGACCTCTTAAAAAAGACTGCAGATTTCTCAAACCTCAGACTGTATGTAATGGTGGAAGGAGAGCCATCAAGTTTCATAGAAAATGAAGTGTTTCAGACAATATAAGGCTGGCCAATGGGAACCCTGAAAAGTTACAGCCCATACAAACAATTGTAAGGCAAGATATCCATACTATACTGATATTTGCTAACCAGGATATAAGAGAAAACAACTTCAATAATGACCATAAAGTTTAAATATATCAACTCCTAATGTATATCTCATATAAAGTTTAAACAGAAACAATCAGACATTTTTAATACTGCTCAGAATGTGAAGTGGCAATTTCTGGTAGTGTCATGTGAGGCAGACTCACATGGTGTTTTGCTTAGGTGGGGCCTGTGGAAGGACACATGATATTTGGAGAGAGTATCAATAGGACTCAATGGACAGTGAGGCAAGCCACACCAACAGAACACAAGAGATGGAAGAAAGAATCTCAGGCACTTAACACACAATAGAAAAAATAGATACCTCTTTCAAAGAAAGTGCTAAATCTAAAACAATCCTAGAACAAAATATCCAGGAAATCTGGTACACTATGAAAAGACCAAGTCAACAAATAATAAAAATAGATTATGGAAAGAAACTCAAATAAAAGAAGAATTTTTTTTTTAAAAAAAATCATACAAGTTTTCCTAAGCTAAAGATTAAGATACCTATTAAGGTGCAAGAAGCATACAGAATACCAAGTAGACTGGACCTAAAAAGAAAGTCCCCTCAGCATATAATTCTCAAAATAATAAACATACAGAACAAAGAAAAAGTGTTAAAAGTTTTTATGGGAAAATACCACTTAGAATATAAATGTAGACCTAATAGAATTATACCTGACGTCTCAATGGAGAATCTAAAACCAAAAGAGCCTTTATAGATGTACTTCAGACTCTAAGAGACCACAGATGCCATCCAAGACTACAGTGAACAACAAAATTTTGATCAGCATTGACTGACAAAAGAAGACCTTCCATGGGAAGACCAATTTTAAACTATATCTATGTATAAAACCAGCCCTACAAAAAGTTCTAGAAGGAAAAGCCAAACCAAAAGTGGTTAAACACATCCAAGAAAACACAGGGAATAAATAATTCTAGATATCAAGTAAAAAGTGGGTAACTACCCCTTACACACACACACACACACACACACACACACACACACACACACACACACACACGAAGCAAATAACAAGAATCAACAAAACTGCTTATTGATGTCTCTCAAACTCAATGCTCTAAATTTCCCAATAAAAAGACACAGAATGACAGAGTGGATGCAAAAACAGGATCTGTTTTCTCCTGTATGCACAAAATAGACCTCAACATCAAGGATTTTCACCACCTCAGATTGTAAGGATTGTGAATTATTCCAAATATACCTAAGAAGCAAGCTGATACAGTCATTTTAATATCTAAAATTATAGACCTAAAAATAATCATAAGAGATAGGAAGGACATTAGATTCTCATCAAAGAAAAATCCACCAAGAGGACATTACAATTCTTAATATCTATGCCCCATACACAAGTGTACCATAGTTTGTATAAGAAATATTACTATACCTTAAATCACATACTACACATCACACACTGACAGTAGGAGACACCCACTCTCACTAATGGACATGTTTTCACAACAAAATCAAAACAGAGAAATGCTGGATATAACAGATGTCATAAAAACAAATGGTCATAGCAGATATGTATCAAACATTTCACCCAAGCACAAAAGAATACACCTTTTTCTAAGCACCTGTAGTACAGCTATAGTAATAAAAACTGCATGATACTGGTACAAAAACACATGTTGACAAATGGAATCAAATTCAAGCCCAAGACATAGATCCACAAACCCATGGACACCTGATTTTTCAACAAACAAACAAAAAGTCTCCAAAATTCAGAAATACACACTAGGAATAAAGGCAGCAACTTTAACAAATTGTTCTGATCAAACTAGATGGCTGTATATAGAAGAATTAATATAGATGCATACTTATCAGAACATACAAAATTCAACCTGATATGGATGCAGGACCTCAACATAAAAACAGATGGTGATACACTGAACCTATTAGAATAGGAAGTAGGGAATAACCATGAAACCATTGTCACAGGGAAAGATTTTCTGAACAAATCACAGTCTTCACAGGCATTAAAATCAACAATTAATAAATGGCACCTCATGAAACTGAAAAGCTCTGTACAGCAAAGGGTAAAATTATCTGGACAATGCTGAAACTCACAAATGGAAAAAGATTTGTACCAACTACACATCCGATAGAGGGCTAATATTCAATACATATAAAGAACTCAAATATCTAGATATCAAGAAAACACACAATTAAAAACTGGGGTAGATACGTAAACAATTTCCTCAAACTGAGGAATCTCAAATGGCTGAGAAACTCGAAATTAAATGTTAAACATTCTTAGCCATTACAGAAATGCAAATCAAAACTACTTGAATATTTCATCTTACACCTGTAAGAATAAGAAAACTAGGGACAACTCATGCTGGCAAGGACGTAGAATAAGGAAACATTAATCCATTGCTGGTCAAATGTAAACTTGTACAGTGGAAATCAGTGTGGTAGTTCCTCAGTAAGATAAGAATAGATCTATCTTAAGATCCAGCTATACCACTCTTGTGCATGTACCCACAGACTGCTTCAGCCTATTTCAGAGACCCTTGCTCAACAAAGTTTATTGATGCTCTATTCATAATACCAGAAACTGAAAAAAACCTAGATGTCCTTCAACAGAAGAATGGATAAAGAAAACGTGGTACATTTATACAATAAAGTGTTATTCAACTATTAAAGAAAAAAAGTGACACCCATCAAAATGTGATAGGGCAGTGGTAGCACAGAATTTGTGGGTTTGGTCAACTAATGTTTGGCTTATTTTGAGGTCCGTGCCATGAGAGGGAGCCCATGGTCAACACTGCCTGGATGTGCAGGAACCAGAGATTAGATTGCCCAGAGAGCTAGAGTAACACAACAGGATAATTAATAATAATAATAATAATAATAATAATAATAATAATAACATAAATAAAATGATTCATAATGTTATTCTGAAATACTCATAGGTGGGTATCTTGTCCGGTTGTCATTTAGTGAGGCTTCTTCTGGCAGCAGATGGGAAAAATAATTTAAAGATAACTGTCATGAAACTAACAGGTAAATGGATAGTACTAAAAAAAAATCATGCTGATTATGATAACACAAACAGGAAGAGAAATATAGTATGTATTCAGCTGTATGTGGATATTAACTGTTAAGTCAATGATCAATGACCTACAGTCAGATGAACTACAGAAATTTGGTATGAAGTAAGAGACTAGGTGCTGCTCCTAGATCTGGTTAAGAAATGGAATGGAATAGATAGTTATGGATTAATGAGGGACTGGAATGGGAAGATCAAGTGGAGATGTAGAGGGGAGAGACAGCAATATAAGGGCCATTTGAGTATGGACACACAATACAGTAGAAGCTGATCTATACATATACAAACTGATCTAAATGAAATCACCAAATGATGGGAGAGACAGAGTCCCAACTGGCTCTTGTCACCAAATGAAGTTTCCAGTCCTGGGATGAGATACATGCCATTGAGTTGCTGTCCAGAGCTGTCCCAAAGGAATCCCCAAACAATCTAGGCTGTGGTCTGGTCTAAAGTTTGCTCTCCACAAACTGACAGCAAGGCCCATTGCAGAAAACAATACCTATGCAACTAAATGAACACAGAGAAGTCAAGCTGATATCCACATAGAACCTTCACCCAATGTTCTATTGTCTTTGGTACAGGATGTCATCCTGCATGCTACCACGAGAAAAAGTTAACACCAAGTAAGCCACAAACCCTCCAGTCTACAATAATGCCCTGCCTGCAAGACATGCTCATGCAATGGTCTCACAGTTTGTAGGAATAACCAATCAGTATCTGATTTGACTTAAGTCCCATTCCACACGAAGGAACTCATACCCAGCTCTGCTTCAGTTTCCAAGGACCTGAGGCTTGATAGCCCAGGGTCACAACATACAGCCAAATAATACTAGTCCAAAAGAAAAAGTAGCAATAAAATGAATCCTAATGACATTTTGCTGTATTCACAGATCACTGCCTTGTTCAGCCACCATCAGAGAAAATTCCTCCAGCAGGAGATGGGAACAAATAAATATAGAGACCCTCAGCTAGGCATCATGCAATGATGCCTGAAATTCTCAGCCCCAAATGAGTTATCTCTACTAAATCCCTTCCCTGAGGGCTCAGAAAATCCTAAGCAAGAGGAAGTATAAAGAGTGTAACAGCAGGGGTTGAAGGACATCAAGAAAACAAGGTCCTCTTAATCAAAAAGGAGCAAAAATCTTATGAACTAAGAGACTGAAGCAGCAAGCACAGGGCCCACACACAGGTTTGGACCAAGCCATCTATGCATATATTATGGCTTTCAGTTTAGTGTTTATTTGAAATTCATGAGTGTGTGAATGAGTGCATCTCTGATTCTTATGCCTTCTCTTGAACTCCTTTTCTTCACCTTGTTTATTTGATCCAACTCCAATATATGTTTTTATCTTAATCTTATTATATATTATTTTGTCCTACCTTATTATAATCCATTAGAAACCTGTTTTGTTTTTCTAATGAGAGACATATCAGCAAGGACATGAAGGAGTTTCCAGTCAAGGAGCACAGTGGGAGGCAGTACTTGGAAATTTTTCAGTAGGAAACATCAGAGATAAGAGATTCCAACTAACACTATATAGCAGGAGTCTCACAGAAGGGTGACCAGCATACTTAGAAGCTTAGAGGAGGAAGGAAAATCGTGATCAGATACTGAGAGTGCTAAACCCACAGGACAGGACTCTGGATTTTCTTAGGAAGTACACAGATGGGCTGAAGACATACATGCCTTATTAAAATTTGGTCAAGGCAAAGAATCCAGTTTCACATAAAGGAAACTTCGAGTGTGAAGTAGGCAATATTCCAATGACCATTTTTAAAATTAATAGAACTGAAAAATTTCCACATAAGCTGTGTTATTTATAAAACAGTGATTAATGTCTAAGCCCACAAGGCTTATTTGAGGCAATACAGAATATATAATAAAAAGCTAATCTGAAATACTGATAAAATAACAGTGACTGATACAACCAAAAAAAAAAAAAATAGAGACAAGAGTGGATCCAGGTGGGAGGGGCATAAGAAAGGACTGGGAGGAGTAGAAGGAGGGGGAATCATAATCAGGTATGTTATGTGACGAAAAACACATTTACATAAAACAAAAAGAAAGAAAGTAGGAAAACTTATTTAGATAAACAGAAGTGAACGAAAAAGCCGCAGCTCTCAGGGAGTTGGGAGGAGAGTGGACAAAAGTGTCATGGCATATGTGTATAAAATGTCATCATGAAAGACTTTATTCCTAATTAAACCTTTTCTTTAAATTTATTTATTTACTTTATTTACATTTCAAATGTTTGCCCCTTTCCAGGTCTCCCCTTCTGAAACTCCCTACCACATCCCCCCTCTTCCTGCCTCTATGAGGGTGCTCTCCCACCTACCCACCCACTCCTGTCTTTCCTCCCTAGCATTCTGCTACACTGGGGCCTCTAACACCCACAGGCCGAAGGGCCTCGCCTCCCACTGATGTCCAAAAAGGCCATCCTCTGCCACATATGGGGCCAACACCATGTGTCTCTGGGAACTCTAGGGGGTCTGGCGAGTAGACATTGTTGCTCCCTTATGGGGCTACAAACCCCTGCAGCTACTTCAGTCCCTTTTCTACCATACATACAAGACACTAAGCTCAGTCTAATGGTTCGCGTGAGCCTCTGTATTTCAGGCCTGAGCCTCTCAGAAGACAGCTTATAATGCTTCAGTCAGCCAGCATTTCCCAGCATCCACAATAACATCCAGGTTTGGTGGCTGTTTATGGGAAGTATCCCCAGGTGGGGCAGTCTCTGGATGGCATTTCCTTCAGACTCTACTCCACATTTTGTCTGCATATTTCATCCTGTTAGTATTTTGTTCAGCCTTCTAAGAAACACTGAAGCATCCATATTGTGCTCTTCCCTATTCTTAGGCTTCTTATGGTCTGGGAATTGAATCTTGGGTATTCCGAACTTTTGGGGTAATATCCACTTATCAGTGAGTACATACCTTGTGTAATCTCTTGTGACTGAGTGACCTCACTCAGGATTATATTTACAAGTTCCATACATTTGCCTGTGAATTTCATGAAGTCATTGTTTTTAATAGCTGAGTAATATTCCATTGTTTAAATGTACCACATTTTCTGCATCCATTCTTCTGTTGAGGGATATCTGGGTAGTTTCTGGCTTCTGACTATTATAAATATGGCTACAATGAACATAGTGGAGCATGTGTCCTTAATAAATGTTGGAGCATCTTCTGGGTATATGCCTAGGAGTGGTATATCTGAGTCCTCAGGTAGTACAATTTTCAGAGGATCTGCCAAACTCATTTTCAGAGTGGTTGTACCAGCTTGCAATCCCACCAACAATGGAGGAGTGTTGCTCTTTCTCCACATCTTCACCAGCAGCTGCTGTCACCTGAGTTTTTGATCTTAGCCATTCTGACTGGTGTGAGGTGGTATCTCAGGGTTGTTTTGATTTGCAATTTCCTGATGACTCAGGATGTTGAACATTTCTTTAGGTGTTTCTTAGCCCTTTGAGTTTCCTCAGTTGAGAATTCTCTGTTTAGCTCTGTTCCCCATTTTTTGATAGGGTTATTTTGTTCTCTGGAGTTTAACTTCTTGAGTTCTTTGTATATATTGGGTATTAGCCCTGTATGGGATGTAGGTTTGGTAAAGAACTTTCCCCAATTTGTTGGCTGCCATTTTGTCCTATTGACTCTTTTTGTGCCTTACAGAAGCTTTGCAATTTTATGAGATCCCATTTGTTGATTCTTGATCTTACAGCATAAGCCATTGGTTTTCCATTCAGGAACTTTTCCCCGGTGGGTGCTCATGTGTTCAAGATTTTCCCCACTTTCTCTTTTATTAGGTTCAGTGTATCTGGTTTTAAGTGGAGGTCCTTGGTCCACTGGGAGTTGAGCTTTGTACAGGAAGATAGGAATTGATCAATGTGCATTCTTCTACATGTTGACCACCAATTGAACTAGCACCATTTGTTGAAAATGCTGTCTTTTTTCCACTGGGTGGTTTTAGCTCCTTTCTCAAAGATCAAGTGACCATAGGTGCATGGCTTCATTTCTGGGTCTTCAATTCTATTCCATTGATCTGCATACCTGTCTCTGTATGAATACCACACATTTTTTTTATCACTATTGCTCTGTAGTACAGCTTGAGTTCAGGGATGCTGATTCCCCCAGAAGTTCTTTTATAGTTGAGAATAGCTTTTGATATCCTGTTTTTTTGTTATTCCAAATGAATTTGAGAATTGCTCTTTCTAACTCTATGAAGAATTGAGTTGGTCAAAGGGATACAAATTGGTAAGGAAGAAATCAAACTATCACTATTTGCAGATGATATGATCGTATATCTAAGTGACCCGAAAAACTCCACCAGAGAACTCCTGCAGCTTATAAACAACTTCAGCAAAGTGGCTGGATATAAAATTAACTCTAACAAATCAGTAGCCTTCCTATACTCAAAGGATAAACAGGCTGAG
>JAPYYD010004449.1:0-13094 GCA_028551405.1 Uromys caudimaculatus | reverse complement strand
TTATGGTTTGGACCACATATGTGGCAGAGGATGACCTCGATGGCCATCAGGGAGAGACGAAAGGCCCTTGGGCCTGAGGATGTTAGAGGCCTAAGTAAAGGGGAATATCAAGGCGGGAAAATGGGGATGGGTGGACGGGGTGGGGGGGGTGGGAGGTGGAATTCCCTCCTAGAGGCGAGTTGGGGAGGGGATGGGGGGTATACAAAGAGGAGACTCAGAAAAGGGGAAACATTGGAAATGTATATAAAGTATCAAAAATAAAAAAGGAGGAAAAAAAAAAAGAAAAAGAAAATTTAGTCCCAAGCATGGTGGAAAAAAAAAAAAAAAAAAAAGAAAACACACCTGGCTATTTCCATTTAAAAGACAGTGCAAGACCGCCTCAGGGCTGAGGCCCTAGCTTCACCCCAATGCCCTGCGTGCGCGCCTGTCTGTTTGCCCGCCCTCCCGCCGACCTGGGGCTTCAGCCAGCTTGTCTGCCTCCGCTCGCCGCGGCCCCGCTCGCGTCCACGCTGCCTCCTGGACCTGCGCGGCCGTGGGCCACCACTGCTCCTCCTGCCGCCACCCCGCCCCCTCCCCGCCTGTTTCGCCCACCCGCAGCCGCTCCAGATGAGGTGATGGCAAAGGCCAACTTCGACAAGATCCAGATCTGATTTACATGGAAATCAAGCGCAGCGATGGCCGAATACACCAAGCAATGGTAACGTCTTTAAATGAAGATAACGAAAGTGTAACTGTTAAGTGGATAGAAAATGGTGATACAAAAGGCAAAGAGATTGACTTGGAAAGCAAGCATCTTTTCACTTAACCTTGACCTTGTCCCTGATGAAGACATTGAACCCAGTCCAGAAATACCTCCACTCTCATCATCCTCAAAAGTAAACAAAATTGTAAAGAACCGACTGACTGTGGCATCTATTAAGAATGACCCGCCCCCAAGAGATAATAGAGTGGTTGGTTCAGCCCGTGCATGGCCTAGTCAACTTCCTGAGCAGTCATCTTCTGCACAACAGAATGCACGTAGAAAGTCTAATTGTGTGAAAGAAGTAGAAAAATTGCAAGAAAAACGAGAAAAAAGGAGATTGCAACAGCAAGAACTTAGGGAAAAAAGAGCTCAGGATGTTGATGCTACAAATCCAAATTACGAAATTATGTGTATGATCAGAGACTTCAGAGGGAGCTTGGATTACAGACCCTTAACAACAGCCGATCCAATTGATGAACAAAGGATATGTGTTTTTGTTAGAAAATGACCACTCAATAAAAAAGAAACTCAAATGAAAGATCTTGATGTAATCACGATCCCTAGTAAAGATGTTGTGATGGTCCATGAACCCAAACAGAAAGTAGACTTAACAAGGTACTTAGAAAATCAGACATTTCGGTTTGATTACGCCTTTGATGACTCAGCTCCTAAAGAAATGGTTTACAAGTTTACTGCTAGACCACAAGTGGAAACAATATTTGAAAGGGACATGGCTACATGCCTTGCTTATGGGCAGACTGGAAGTGGAAAAACTCATACTATGGGTGGTGACTTTTCGGGAAAGAACCAGGGTTGTTCTAAGGGAATTTATGCATTAGCAGCTTGAGATGTCTTTTTAATGCTGAAGAAGCCAAACTATAAGAAACTAGAACTTCAAGTATATGCAACGTTTTTTGAGATTTATAGTGGAAAGGTGTTTGACTTATTAAATAGGAAAACAAAATTAAGAGTACTAGAAGATGGAAAGCAGCAGGTGCAGGTGGTAGGATTGTAGGAACAGGAGGTCAAGTGTGTGAAGGAGGTGCTGAAGCTCATCGACATCGGCAACAGCTGCAGAACATCTGGTCAAAGATCTGCAAGTGCACATTCATCTCGGAGTCATGCAGTGTTTCAGATCATTCTTAGAAGGAAGGGGAAACTACATAGTAAATTTTCTCTCATTGACTTGGCTGGGAAGGAAAGAGGAACTGATACATCCAGTGCAGACAGACAAACCAGGCTTGAAGGTGCTGAACGTAATAAAAGCCTTTTAGCACTCAAGGAGTGCATCAGAGCCTTAGGTAGAAATAAACCCCATACTCCTTTCTGAGCAAGTAAACTCACTCAGGTGTTGAGAGATTCCTTCATAGGTGAAAATTCTCGTACTTGCATGATTGCCACAATCTCTCCAGGAATGGCATCCTGTGAAAATACTCTTAATACGTTAAGATATGCAAATAGGGTGAAAGAATTGACTGTAGATCCAACTGCTGCTGGTGATGTCCATCCAATAATGCACCATCCACTAAGCCAGATTGATGACTTAGAGACACAGTGGAGTGTAGGGAGTTCCCCTCAGAAAGATGATCTAAAACGAACAAAATGAAGAAGTTTCTCCACAATTGTTTACTTTCCACAAAGCTGTGTCCCAGATGGTAGAGATGGAAGAGCAGGTTGTAGAAGATCATAGGGCAGTGCTCCAGGAATCCATTCACTGGATAGAAGATGAAAAGGCTCTCCTAGAGATGACTGAAGAAGTAGACTATGATGTAGATTCATATGCTACACAACTTGGATTTAAAAAATATATTAACAATATCAATGTGAATAATAACAACAACAAAACAATGTCTCTGATAATTGACCAATTTTTTTGTATTAAAGGAAGCATTAAGCTTAATTAATAAAGAAATATCTCTACAAGATGGATGAGTTAACTACAATTTATCAGGAATCACTGAATGCCAAGTTTCCACTGAATATATATTTTTAAAAAGCACATAAATGTCAAAAAGAACATTGTAATTGAGGCATAACTCATTTGTCTTCTAAGAGGGGGCTGTTGATAACTGTACCAATATGAAAAAATCATGGTAACAGTGTATAAACTACTTTGCTCAATCTCAAGTATATAGAGGAAGTTTATTTAGATCTCAAATGTACTCACTGCCCACACAGAAGATTTAATGATTCAGCTCAGAAGATAGAACTAGATAGGCCAACCTTCCATATTCAGAGCACAGAGTTCTATGAACTTCTCTAACTGATTCCTGGACATGTTTCTATGATGTTTCAGTAATGTCTTCAGCACTGCTGTTAAAATTAGTTCCTCATCTTTATGCCACATGTACTATCAGATAATTGCAAACTCCCTTTAAAGTTTAGTGTCATAAATAGAAGTGAAATCAACAGTTGCCAGGTTACTTTATTTGCAAGAATGAAGGAGTATGCATGTGAATAAATGGGTGTGAATTCATGTTTCTGTGCTTTGGGTGTATTGTGTATATAAAATGCAGAGTCCATGTCAAATTTTTCTACATTTGATCTCTACTTTTTGTTTCAAAACTGTGCCTCTCACTAAATCTAGAGCTCACCAATTCTGCTACACTAGCTGGTCAGCAAGCTCCAGAAAATTGCCAGACTTTGCTTAACTAGAGCTGGGATTATAGAAATGTTTCCTTGAAAACATTTTTTCCTGAGCACTGAAGATAAATCCCAGATCCTCTTTCTTTGGCAGACTGTGTTATCTCCTAAGCATCATTTCAAATGCAAAATGCCAACTCTGGTTTCAATAATCATAACCAATGAATCATGAGGCTTTACTATTCCTATAACACTAAACCTTCTTGATACTTCTTTACTACAGGTGAATTTGATTGAAGAGAATCACAGTGATCAATAAAAGAAGAGTTTATTTTTCTTGGTTTTGCAGACTGTTTTTGGCTGGAACTCCCTCCCTTCATTATTCTTCTGGAAACAAACCCCATAGCCATGATTGGAAACATTGCTGTCATTCTACTGTCCACATTAGACCCATGTCTCCACAGATCCAGGTATTTATTCCTCACCCACTCTCCTTTCTGACCATGTGCTACACCACAAGTATTATGCCTCAGATGCTAACTGACCTAACAGGCTTCACAAAGACCATCAGCTTCATGAGATATGTAGTTCAGCTTTTACACACAATTGGGGGTACAGAGGGTATCCTCCTGGTTTTCATGTCCTTTGCCCACTATGCAGACATCTGCAGACTTCTGCTCTACACCATTGTCGAAGGACAGCTCTGGAGTTCTGGTTTGCTCTTGATGGTAGCTGTGCATCAGTGGGGGCAAGATTTGTTCTTGTGATGGATTAAGATTTTTTTTTATTAATACTAATGTTTACCTATCTTGAATTTAAGTTACTGTAAAGCCAGAAGCTACAGGCCTCTGGTCAAATTAACACCGGTGTCTTAACAACGGAGTATGTGTAAAGGGTTAATTTCCAGGGCACCTTTCTCTCTTGCCCAAAAAGCCTTGCCCTTAGCTTGCCAGGAGCTAGGGAGCAATACACTTTTATTGTTCCAGAAGAAGACAGTCATGCTTGCATAAAGAAAAATTTTACACATGCAAATATGCATAAACACATATTTTCATACATCTACATTCATACTTACTTGTTGGACCTAACAATTTATCTAATCAACTTACGTACTTACACACATACATCCATACATATATAAGCAATAGAGCAAAAGTCCGAACACCAGTGCAGAAAGAACTCATTCATTCTAAATGAAAAATGAGCTCCAGTCTTTATTGCATAGAGAAAGGAAAAGCTTCTACCTTTTATTGCTAAATTAATTAAACCCATGTCTGTAAGAAAAAAAGCTTTGTCCTTTTTAGTATGACCAAGCCTGCCTTGCTGTTAAGAAAAGATCTTTTCTGTTGTATGGTAAGGAGAAGCCTACCTGCTCTTTCTGCTTTCTTTGCAGCTTCTTCTTTGTCCCTCTATCTCTCTGCATTTTGCATATTGCTCTCTTCTGCTCCTGCCCTAATGTTCTCTTTATTTTTAAGGGAAAAGAAAAGGGGGAAAATCTATCAGACTATATTCTCTCTTAATTTCTAAATTACTCACCTAATTCTAAGTTACTCTACTCTGCCATCCTTCTCCTTACTCCTCTTAATCTTGCTCTCTCCTCCTAATCTTGCTTTCTCCTCCTACTCTGATGTCATGCCATTTGATGTAATCATTCATAGTTTTTGTACCTTTTCTAGGGGAATAGATCACATGGTTTTTCCAAGTATCATTTTTTTCAAAAGTTCAAATATAAATTCAAAGCATAAATTGTATAACAAGTTTACAACACAGATGTTTTACATGTATATCCATTAAGATTAAATATCTGGCTAAACAATAGTTTTAAAGTGTTTAAAGATGATAATTTTTTGTATCTCAGTTGGCACTGAAATGTTGTATACATAAACCCAGCCAATATTTTATCTTCTATCTATGTCCCTTACAATAAAGTATTACTTCCCTTTTATGACCTTTGGTTAATTGTTTAACAACCTCATGGTATGTGATCTAAATAGTAAATGCCTGATATCTATTTCAGAAGCAATTAACTCTTGACACTTGAAGAATTGCAGAGTTCTAATTGTGGTTTTCATCTCAGAGAGAGCTTTAATAGCATTCCTATTATAAAGGACTTAATAATTACTAGTATAATTTTAGGAATTGTTATAGGATCATTATTAAGAATTAAGAAATAATCTGTTTGGTTGTTTAGCATCACTACAAGGCAGTAGCACATCATTGTTGATCTGCAGAAATCTGCTCAATAGAGTGGGCTAATGCCCAGGGATTATTACATTAATTTAATAATGACAGGAAATGCATATCAGCTAAAAGAAGCAATCCTGAGATGAAGTCTCCTTGGGACTTTACTTTGAAGAGCTCATCCATCACAGACCATACAAAAACAGTGGGCCACCTCCATGAAGGCCTCCTTCTAGCCACTGGCCACCTTCATGAAGGCCTCCTGCTAGCCATGGGTCACCTCCATGAAGGCCTCCTGCCAGCCATAGCCTATTCTAGATGGCTCCTGACACACTCTCCTCATGAATGGACATAACTGCCTCCTGTTAGCATCCACTGTCTGGCTGAAAGCAATTTCTTATGCTGTCTCAGAACCCACTGCGACATTGCAGTTGCCAGTGTATGGCCACAATAAACTGGACCACTTGTGCTATTTTCCAGTTCTAATAAAAATTAAATGTGTTAAAAAAAGAAATGAATGAGTTTGCTTTCTCTGAGTTAAACATTTTTCTTTCAGCTGTTCCTCTGTGTTTAATTCATGCTTCCTTTGCTAGTATTGAACATGCTGTATTTTAAATAAAATCTTCAGAGCAAAGGAAAAAAGACTTTGGGACATGTTCCTCTCATCTCACTGTAGTTCTCTTGTTCTATACTCCAGCCATTAGTATGTATCTCAACGCACATTCCCCATTGTCCAAGTTTATGTCACTCTTCTATGGAGTAAAGATTCCTACTCTCAACTCCGTTATCTATACCTGAGATATAAGGACATAACGGGGGAATTAGGTAATCTACTCAGCAATATTTTTATTTAAAAGTAAAAGCATATAAAATAGTTAACAAATTAGAGCCTTTTCCTCTAACTCATTCACTGTACAAAGCTCATCTTTCTTTCTTTCTTTCTTTCTTTCTTTCTTTCTTTCTTTCTTTCTTTCTTTCTCTCTTTCTTTTTTTTTTACATGTTCTTGTAAAACATTTCTTGCTACTTGTGTTTCTTGTAATCATGCTAGGCAATGATTAATTTTGATGGTATTAACCAATCTGGATGCTCTGCTTAGAAAAGTAATTTTAAAATACTTTTTATTAGAATACATTCAGAAATGCTTTAAATGCATTTAAAGCAATCATTTATTTTATAATACAATTATATTGTTTCAACTTAATTGCCATGAAAACCATATCATAGGCATTCCTCAATGACTTTTAAATGTGTCATGTGTGAAATAAATCTTTAAATTTTCCAATTGACTATGGGGAGGCTGGATATACAGTTTGAAGCAGTGTCTGCTTTTAGTAAATTATTTTTCAAGTTCATAGACTTTATGTGGATAGTTATAAAATGCATTGCTAATTTTTCTTAAAGATAATACACATGTATTCTATATGAGGAATTTATCAATAAATACCAAAAGGAATAAGATAAAAGATAAAAAGCAATTTTTCATAAACATTTATTTTAAATATCTTGATCAGTTAATTAGGAAAAAAGTAATACATAATTACAGCCTGGAGCCATTTCTATGTGTATTATTGTAGCCAGATGGAATGTCTTTTAAAAGGTTGAAAGAGCTGGTAATTTATGATTTGGACTGAGATAAAATTTGTTTTCTTTTCCTACAATATGAGCTTTCATAAATATGTAATTTTTATGTAAGAATGGTCAAAGTCTACATCATGAACAATTTAAATATCTATGACAGTTCTAGAGTAACTGAGAATTTATTTTTTATCATGAAATAAGGTACACTTCATTATAACAAATTGATGGCTTACATAATTATGTGATATTGAGATAATTTATGAATAATTAAATAAGGTGTATAATAATGAGCTAGACAATAAAGAAAAATGCAAGTAGTGTCAGATTCCTTGGACCTGGTATAACAAACTTTTTCACCATACAGAATTGGCTGCAGCAAACTAAACTTATATCCTCTGGAAGAGCAGCAAGTGTTTTCAACTGCTAAGCCATCTCTTTAACCTTCATTTCTTGTGAATTGTATGTTAGGTAGCCACACTGCTGTAGACGAAGGAAAAAGTGAGCATAGAGCCCAAGGTTGGGAACCTTTCAGGAAATCAGGGGATTTTTTTATTTTTTTTTGAAAATGAGACAAAGTATTTTTTAAAAATTCCATTTTAACCCCAAAGAATGCTACAAACAAGCCAGAGGAGACAAAACAAATAGAAGGGATAAAATAAAAATAAGTATCAAGTTAATTTAAATCCCATTGTATGGCTAATTACATTAAATGTAAATGGCCTAAATAATATTCGTGTGTGTGTGTGTGTGTGTGTGTGTGTGTGTGTGTGTGTGTGTGTGTGTGATTCTCTTTAATATGGGGCTTCACAGGCTGGCTTTGAACTCATGATTCTGCTGCCTCCCCCTCCTGTGGGCTGGAATTACTGGCATGCACCACCATGCTTAACTTAACACTTTAACATATTTAATTCTCCCACTTACTCATCACATAAGGGTTAACATGTACAGAGCATATTTAAATGCTCAAAGGATTGGAGCAAGCTGTGTCAATCAAAATTTCTTCACCTGGAACTAGAGCGTGGATCTTTAGCTGCAGACTTATTTTGAAATTGGTAGTTAAAGCCCTTCACAATCAAAGGATACATGTTTTATACAAAGCGGGGAGCATCGAGATGTTTTCAGTTGTGGAATTACAGCCAGGCTTTATTTCAGCTTGTAACACTGAGTAGGGCTTCTGGTGAGTATTTCATAAATCTCTAGCTTCCCCTTCCTCATAGGTGAGCCACTGGCTACACCTTATTGTGTTCAGCTTTCTTCTGTGTTCCAGACAGTGCTAGCTGCTTTCTCTTGTAAGTTTGTGTCAAACCTGACAAATAATGGAACCAAATGTTCTCTCTCATCTGGCCAATGTCTGATTCCCAAATGTCATAATTACCATGGCCCACATGCTTAGCATAGACCTCCATCTTATGTTAGCCCCTCACACATCAGGAGACAGGAAACAGTATCTCTACAGATTCCATCTCCCTTTTGCTGGGTCCTGGGAGCCTCTCACTTCCCTGGAGTCTGAGATATTCTAGTGGCTACCACATGGATGGTGGTTTTGGCAGAAGCATTACATGCAGAAAAGGCAAATCTATAACCAGAATAAGTATCTACTCCACTAAGAACAAAACATTGTCCTTTCCACAGAGGTAGTGATCCAATGTAGTCAACTTGCCACCAGGTTGCTGGCTGGTCACATTGAGGAATGATACCATATCTGGAGCCTAGTGTTGGTGTCTGCTGTTGGCAGATCTGGCATTCAGCTGCAGCTGTAGCCAGGTCAGCCTTGGTGTGTGGAAGCCCATGTTAATGAGCCCAAGCATAACCTCCATCTCTGCCACTATGACCACTTTGTTCATGTGCCCACTGAGCAATGACAGGGATGACTGAGGAAAGAGGCTAATTGTTCACAGAATGGGTCATCTTATCCACTTGATTACTGAACTCCTCCTCAGCTGAAGTCACCTTTTGGTGAGCATTTACATGGGACACAAATATCTTCACATCCTTTGCCCATTTGGAGAGATCTATCCACATACTTCTTCCCCACATGTCTTTTTCACCAATTTTCAAATTGTTATCTTTCCAAGTCCCCGACCATCCAGCCAATCCATTGGCTATAGCCCATGAGTTAGTGAACAATCATACATCTGGCCATTTCTTCTTCCAAACAAACTGTAATACCATATGTACTATCCAAAGTTCTGCCCACTGTGAAAAACTTTCCTTTACCTGTATCTTTCAGGGTTTTCCCAGAAAGGGGTTGTAATGCTGCCATTGTCCACTTCTGGGTAGTGCCTGCATATTGTGCAGATCCATCAGTAAACCAGGTCCTTGTCTTCTCTTCTTCAGTCAGCCAATCATAGGGAACATCCCATGAGGCTATAGGCACATACATGGCAGCAGATGGCATTGTTGCAGTAGTAGAAACCATAGGCATTTGAGCAACTTCTTTATGTAACTTGCTTATGCCTTCAGGACCTGCTCCGGCTTGATCATGAATGTACCACTTCCATTTGATAATAGACTGCTGCTATGCACATCCTACTTTATGACTTGGAGGGTCTGATAACACCCAGCTCATGATGGACAGTTCAGGTCGCATGGTAACTTGGTGTCCTATTGCCAAATGTTCAGTTCCACTAAGGCCCAATAGCAGGCCAAAAGCTGTTTTTCAAAAGGAGAATAGATGTCTGCAGATGATGGTAGAGATTTGTTCCAAAATCCCAAAGGTCTCTTCTCTGATTCACCTACAGGAGCCTGCCAGAGGTTCCATACAGCAGCTCTATCTGCCACTGACACCTGAAGTACCATCAGGTCTGCTGGATCATATGGTCCAAGTGGTAGAGTAGCCTACATAGCAGCCTGGACCTGTGGATGAGCCTTCTCCTGTTCCAGGCCCCACACTTGGTAAATGGGCCTGAGTAACACACCCAAGTGAGGATTGTGCTGTCTCCAGAATCCAATAGACCCACTAAATGCTATGCTTCTTTCATGGTGGTGGGAGGGGCCAACTGAAATAGCTAATCTTTCACTTTAGAAGGAATATCTCTGCATCCCCCCACCACTGGACTCCTAAGAATTTCACTGACTTAGATGGTCCTTGAATTTTGGTTGGATTTATATCACATCCTCTGATATGCCTGTGTTATCAATGAGTGGAAAGTGGTTGCTACTTCCTGCTCACTTGGATCAATCAGCATAATGTCATCAATATAGTGCACCAATGTAATATCTTCTGGAAGAGACAAACAAGATCAGGATCCCTTCTAACTAAGTTATGACACAGGGTAGGAGAGTTAATATATCCTTGAGGCAAAACTGTAAAGGAATACTGCCAACTGAAAACAAATTGCTTCTGGTGGTCCTATGGAAAAGTACTGAGAAGAAGGCATTTGATAGATCAATAGCTGCATACAAAGTACCAGGAGATGTGTGAATTTGCTCAAGTAATGAATCTACATTTGGTACAGCAGCTGCAATTGGAGTTACTACCTGATTTAGATTTCAATAGTCAGCTGTCATTCTCCATGATTCATCTGTCTTCTGCACTGGCCAGATAGGAGAGTAAAAGGGAGATGTGGTGGGAACTACCACCCCTGCAACTCTCAAGTCCTTGATAGTGGCAATAATGTCTGTAATTCCTCCAGGAATAGGATACTCTTTTTGATTCACTATTTTTTTTTTTTTTTTTTTTTTTTGCAGAGGCAACTCTAAAGGCTTCCATTTAGCCTTTCCAACCATAATAGTCCTCACTCCACAGGTCAGGGAATCAATGTGAAAATTCTTCCAAGTTTTATATATATATATATATATTCCAATTATAAATTCTGGAACTGGGGAAATGACCACAGGATATGTTTCGGGACATACTGTACCTACTGTGAGTCAGACATCAGTCAAAGCTCCATTAAGCACCTGTCCTCCATAAGCCCGTACTTGAACTGGAGGGCCACAATATTTCTTGAGATCTCATGGGATCAGTGTCAATTCAGAACCAGCATCTAATAGACTCTGGAAAGTCTGATTATTTCCTTTCCCCCAGTTTACATTTATCTTTTTAAAAGGCTATGGGTCCCTCTTGGGAAGAACTGGAGAAAGGCTAATAGCAAAACCTTTAGGTGTCTAATCAAGATCCTTTCTCAGGGGAACCTGGCCACCCCTTCATTCAAGGGGTTCTGGGTTTGCAAACTGGCTCAATTCTGGAAATTGATTCACTGGTTGAGATTGCATTTTGCTATGATTCAATGTGGCCTTTCTTTCATTTGTTTGAAAATTTTTCTGCTTATACAGGTCAAACAGATATGCAGTAGGCCTCCTATCGATTTCATGCCTGGAATCACCATGACTTATTAGCCAGTACCAAAGGTCCAAATAAGTCATGCCATTGTAAACTTGACCTCTACTGTGTTTATCATTACAGGATATGTCATTATAAATGATGTTTTTTCTGTGCTGCCCATTATAATAACTACGATCTCCTTGTCACTGGTGATTCAATGCTGCCACCTGGACCTCATGACCTTAGGGCCCAATTAAACCCATTGCCTTTAATTCATCTAATTAAGCAGCAGCATCTCCAACCCTAATGTCTGGTGCATGGAAATGGAAAGGAACAAAATTCTTCAAATGTGCTGGTGCCCCTCTCACCAATTTACTTCTTATATGATTAGTGAAGGGCATATCCTTTGGGCATTCTCATTGTGGAGAATTAGGTTTTACACAATGTATCCACTCTAGCATTGCAATTTCCCTGAGCCTTAAAGTCCCTTTGTCAACACTAAGCCAAGGGATATCAGGCATCTCCAACTCCATTTCAGTAGGTCATCTTTTGATATACACTTCAGCCAAACACTCAAACAAACTTCTGACACCTTTTTTAACTATGTGAGCTTCCATATTAAACCTACAGTCTTCACTTACAGGACCCATGTCAAAAACTCAGCCTGATCTAGTTTTATATTCCTTCCACCATTATCCCATACCCTTAAAATCCATTCCCACACATATCTCCCAGACTTCTGCTGGAATGAATTAGCAAACTCACTAAGCTCCTTTGTAGTGTAGCACATTTCCTCATGGACTACACTTTCTACCTCCCCTCCTAGTGGCCTGTTTTGCCTTGAGTCTGGGTATAGGTATAGAAGAAATTATCGGTGTGCCTTGAGAATCATCAGTATTGTCTTGTCTGGCATTTTCTACAGAGAAAGTCACCACTGGATTATCAGAATCTGAGGCATTAGTTTCCCCATGTGAGAAAGGCATTATTTCAGGGAGGGGGCTGAGTATACTACTTTCTCATGAGTGGTAAACCCTTGGGAATCTGAAGTTTCAAAATTCTCAGCCTCAACAGGGTTCTCTCACACATCCATCTCCAAAGTTATAGGATCCCAATCTTTGCCAATTACTGCCCTTACTTTAACTGCTGACACCCTCTGAGGCTGAGACCTGAACTTTTGCTGCAATTCAGCCAACCTTATACTGAGGGCTTCAGTTTGATTTTCTGCAACTTGAGCTCTATGGCTGCTGGAGAAAAGATTCTCTTCAAGGACACACTTAGCAACTTTTAGATTGGTCACTTGCATCTGTATCTGTTCAATTTTATTATATAACTACTTCTTTTCCTTCATCATCTTTTCCAGAGATACTAAGTGCAACTGGCCAGCAAAGTTATTTTCATTTTTTTTCCCATATTGCAAAAAGATTTGAGCACACAATCACACAATTCATCAAGATGCTCAATGGCATTACCTTCTTTAAGTTTAAAATATATTTCCAACCACGGGTCTTCAATATCCTCCAAGCTCCCAGAAGAGAGCGCATCTGGAGAGGTTTCAGCTGTTGAAGTTGCTGGTGAATTATTAAACCAACTCCAGATTCTTAAAAGATTCCTCCTTATACTGCCTTCTGCTCCTCTAGAGCCACTTCCAGTATCAACTTCTGTATTAGTCAGGGTTCTCTAGAGTCACAGAACTTATAGGTAATCTCTATATTATAAGGGACTTTGTTAATGACTTACAGTCT
>JAPYYD010004448.1:0-13094 GCA_028551405.1 Uromys caudimaculatus | reverse complement strand
CAGGGAGAAAGGAGAGGACTTTGGGCCTGAGGGTGTTAGTGGCCCCAGTAAAAGGGAATGTCAAGGTGGGAATATGGGAATGGGTGGGCGGGTGGGTGGGAGGAGGAATTCCCTCACAGAGGCGGGGAGGGGGAGGGGACACGGGGTTTCCAAAGAAAAGGGGAATCATCGGAAATGTAAATAAAGTATCAAAAAAAAATATGAAATTACTTCTTTTGCCAAACCATTTACAACAGCTTAACTTCTGACTAAGGATAAGAGATATGAGGAAGGCATGGTAGAAGACTGAGATGATCAGCATCATTTATAATACTGCTTCCAGTCTAATGGTACTGAGAGGCCAAGTCTTTTAAGTTCAGACTCCAGTTTAGAGAACTGACCTAAGTTTGAACTCAGGTAAACTAACAGGCTGGTACCTAGCATTAGTTTCCAAGTTGCCTCTCAATGAAACCTGAGCCTAGCTAGAGTCTCTAGGCTAATCCCTAACAAGACCAGTGTCTCCAGGTTACACCCTCAACAAGACCAGCATCTCCAGGGTATTCCCCCAACAAACCTTCACCCCAAGGTGAAGGCCCACTCCCTGCCTAACGACTACCAATGCAGAAGGTAGCAAAAAATAAGTTTCTGTTAACTCCCAGCACCAGTCAAGTATGTTAAAGGCCAGAGTAGCTTTCCAATTAGATGCTTGCACACTTATGCCCTGCTTGCTGCTTAGTATAAAGCCATGGCCCAATATTTGGGGCACCCCATCAAAACCATCCTCCATGACAGTGGTGCACTGAAAGGGGAGGGCAGAGCTAGATCAAATAGAATAAAGACCATGCTGTGAGTTGCATCAGATTGGCTCCTGTCTGTATTTGGGGGGATCACTAACACTTCGCTGGCACTACAGTACCAAATGTAACATATTCCAATCAACTCTTTTTTTCTGAAGTCTTTAATTAGAGATTGCATCTGGTTATCATCTTGCAGAGTAAGTGAAAGAGGTAGATCTCATTTTGAAAAGTTTGTTTGGGCAGATACAAACCTGGGTGGTGAAAGAGTGTGGTGTAGAATATGTTGTTCTGTGCTGTGTGTCACAGGTCCTTTGCTTTTGTGTACAATTCTCACCCATGCTATCAACTTCCCAATGAAACCATCCCCCACATTTCTCAGCTGTCCTGCTTTAGGTCTTCTATGAAGCTGTAGGAGCTTTCCTGTTCCACCTAGAGATACAGGGAGTCAATCTTCCTGAGGATGGTAGTTGATAGGAAAATATCTGTTTCTCCTTCAAAAATGATAATTCTAAGATACTATTCTGCATGGATTCTGAGAGGACCCACAGTAGCATTGAGCCTTAGTTGTCCATAGCCAACTCAGTAGTTGCCTCCCTGCCTGTTTTTGGCTTTTCTTTTTGTTTGGAAAGCTATAGCATAGTGGGTTTATGTTACTATTAATATAGTACTGCTCACCATGGCAAAGCTATTCAATACAAAGAGATTTTTACATTAAATTTATTTTCCATTTCAATAGCCTTATAAAAATTTTCAAATTAAATCTTTTCTCTATTTCAATGATAAGTATATTTAATACATGCTTATAAGTTCACCAAGCCAGAAATAAAATATAAAATTTTCGGCTACTTCATACTTAAGAATGTCAATTTGGGAGATGAAAAGTTTAATAAATGCATAGAGAAAAAACTTTTTTATAATCCAGCAGGCAGTGATTATAGTAGAATAGTTGTGATTTGCTAGTTTCTGGGTAAAAACTTCTTTGTATTTCATGTGGTTAGAGAATTCTGAAAATATGAAATATTACTTTTGCAAACTTAAACTGTTATAATTCCCCAG
Source organism: Uromys caudimaculatus (assembly GCA_028551405.1). NCBI lineage: Eukaryota > Metazoa > Chordata > Mammalia > Rodentia > Muridae > Uromys > Uromys caudimaculatus. Next base: position 11,262 of record JAPYYD010004448.1, on the reverse strand, counting down.
CCCTGTTTCTAAGTAGCAAACACAAAGGTTTCATGTTTTTGGTGCATTATTCAATGTGAAGAAAACTTGTTTCCCAATTCAAGGTTTAGTCTTGAGAGCTAAGGTCTTTTTTTTTTGGGGGGGGGGGCTTCTTAGAGTTTGATTAGGAAGAACCCTTTAGGGTCACATCTGCTGATTTTTCTTTCATGCATACACATTGTATTGATAGCTCATCATGGTGGGGAAGGCATGGTGGCAGGAGCCACTGACAGCAGTGGATGTGGAAGATTGCTCTTATACAGAGCAGGGCAGGCAGTCGATTGTGCCCAAGTGGTTTTCATCTTCTTTCCTTTTTGTTATATCCGGTACTCCAGCCCAAGGGATGGTGTAACCCACATTCAGGATGGGTTTTCTGGTCTCTGTTATTCATCTCTAGAAATGTCCTAATAGGCATACCCAAAGATATGCCTAACTAATACCCTCTAGGTGTCTTCCTAATCTAACCAAGTTAATCAGCCATTGCAACCCCAAAACATGTAGTCTTATATGACAGAGGTTGAATCTCTTGTATCTACTGCTTCAATAACAGGCAGAATGGAAAGCAGCACAATGAAGACTAAGAGCAATTATGCTGAAACTGACATTATGATGTTGGGATTTTGAGGGCTGAAGATTCTGAAGAACTTGAGGGCATGAATTCTATCTGACTTGAAATATCGCTGTTCTTATGATCCCAGTGTGGAGGATAAGCCCCCACTGGAAACTGCCTCCCAAGAGGCAGCCATTATAGGACCATTCTTTCTCTTTCATCATCTTGCTTGCTCCCTTTCCTCATTCCTGTTTCTAAAAGTCACTCCTAAATAGATCACCAGGTTTTATCTTAAATTTACCAACATGTTACCAATATTTTTTCATATCTTTAAATACTGTGAGATTTTTAAACGTTTAACTTTTTTTCAAGGAATTTCTTTATAAACAAAACACAAGTTTAGACTGATTATCTATCTATCTATCTATCTATCTATCTATCTATCTATCTATCTATCTATCTATCTATCTATTGTGCTGGAAGTGGAGTCCAAAGCCTTGCACATGCTAAAGAAGCACTTTACCACTGAGTTACACTCCAGTTCTTTAAATGGAATTGTTAAAAACCACACATTACTTTGGTCCCTATAAATGAATATTTAAAAGTATTATTTCAAAATCAAAATGCAAATGAGATGATTTCTTGATTTAAGTGAAACAATTCTCTTTCTTTATTATCCATCTGTCTTTCCCCTTGGCTTTCAAAGATTGGGCTGACTTCCAGGCTGTATTTTATTCCAGTCTCTTCTGAATGGCTTCCCCTCTCTTCCAGGGGGCAAGTTATTACTCCTGTATTTTTCTTTGTGGGAACAGTGTTCTCTGTGGTGTGGTGAGAATTGCTATTTAGTTGATGGTATTTTCACTTCTGCCTGGGTCTTGCTTTATCGGGCCAAGCTGAAAATTACACCTCAGCTTGAAGTCATCAGTTTAAGAATTTGATATTTCTAGAAATACAGTTTCTAATGCCACATTCTCCCTGCTCTTTTTGCTCAGGTCTTCATTCTGCATTTCTACTTTGTTGGTTAAAGTTTGACAGTTTGCAGCACTTTCTATTATTTGGCAATGTTCATTTGATTACATGTTTGAGATTGTTGTTACTCTCCATAAATCTAGGATTTTTACATTGCCGCTGGCATGCCTTTTTACATGAATTTTAGTCTTTGTTCAATAAAATTTATCACAGACTTCTAGGCTTACTATAGATGCTCTTCAACATATATGGATGTAGAGTTCTAAAGGTAAGAAAATAGAACTTCAGAACTATGTAATTCAGAGTATAGTCAGGAAGAAAGGAATTATAGCAGGTTGTTTATTTGAGGAAATACATAGATATATTAGAGTCCAAAGAACAATTTAATGAAGCACCATTGGGATACAGTGGTGTGCTGCTACAAAACATTCCCCCCCACATGTTGAAGGACTGAGTCCTAGTCTATATATCTGGTTGATCCATTGGAAGAGGGTCCTATGAAAGGTCACACAGAGGACTTTAAGTGAGTGGTTTCAGATGTTTATATCTTCCTTTAGAACTCAGCTATCCAAATACTGTGGCTTCTGAAAACTGTTCCCAAAAACTGGGGGAAATATCTCAAGATAAATCTTAAGTTATATATCACGTGCTACCATGCTAAGATATTGTTAACTGACTTTAAATGTTTCTTAGGAGGGGGCCATCAAATGCAGAGTAATTCATCCTGTGTACTCAAGCCAAACTTGCTGTTCTGTAGTCAGAAATTTTACTATGAACAAGAAAACACAGCAAATACAAGTCAACTGTGCTAGGCAGCAAAGTTCTTCATTATGCCACAGTTATTTCTTCCTAACTGTGAAGGAACAGAGAGAAACAGAATGTGCCTCAAGATGGAGCCCTTGAACCACAAAGTTTTGAAGCAATCTGTAAACCAGCCAGATTCAGAAGTTTGAGTTCTTGGTCAAGGAAGGTTAGCTGCAGCTCTCATGCGGAAAGTAGAAGGTGGGAAGAAGCTGTGTTGCCTCCCTTCAAAACTTTCACCAGAGCCAGGCAAACCAAAAGTGGGGGCTGATGTGGGAGTTTTCACACTCATGTCCCATCTGCTGTTTGGTTTAAAGGATCAAAATCAGTGAGGTAAAGAAATTTATGTTGATAAATAATTTGTCCATTTCTCTAGTAAATGGACCTTCTTTGAAAACCCATCTTGCATTTTAGATGTACAGCTTGAAGTTTTAGTAATGTTCTTTGAGCCCTAGCAAGTTCTCCTTTTTATTCTGTGAAAGGAACTAAAGCACAAGGAAGAATCAAGTATAAGCCAATGTGATACTGGGTAGGTATACCCCAGAAAGGTAGTAGAGAGGAAGGAAGATCTTGTCATGTAGTAGAGAGAGCTCAAGCTTCAGCATCTGCTATGCTGAGGACAGAATCCTGCCTCTGGCTGATTCCTATCTATTCTTTTTTCCTAACCTAATAGCTATTCCAGTCTCCTGAGAATCAGCAAAAATAAATGAAGTGCTTGGTACTTGTGCTTACTACCAGAGTCCCTTTGAAGGGTCACTGTTGGAGCAGCCATTTGTAGATGTTCAGGTTGCACATAGAATGAGGCATTATGTTTGTGGAGGTGCTGTGTATACTACTAACATGTGAAACATGAAAATAAGTGAGATCCAGAACAATAGATAAATGCTACCTTCCTTTATGATGGCCCATGGGGTCATGTGCTTATCAGGGCCATCACATGGGCAGACGTGTCCTGATTTATAGGACTGTTCTGTGCCCTGACTTCATCTCACTTCCTGACCCCAAATAGGAACCTGATACAGGAAGACTGAGGAGCAGGCTGACATCTCCAGCAGCCTATATGACATAGTAAGCTGGGAATCTTGGATAACAACTTGAGATATGCAATGGTTTAGTCTAATGCTTTCAATGCTTCTCGTGCTTTGGGCAATTTTTTTTCTCAGACAGTAGAGCTCCTCCTGATATTCCCAGTCATCCTTCCTATCTTCTCTTTGATAGGTAGGTCATGCTTACCTAAAGGGTCACATTTCTCTAGCAGGCTGTGTAAGCTTGTTTGTCACATTATAGGTAAGTGTCTTAGTTAGGGTTTTACTGCTGTGAACAGACACCATGACCAAGGCAACTCTTATAAGGACAGCATATAATTGGGGCTGGCTTACATGTTCAGAGGTTCAGTCCATTATCATCCAGGCAGGAACATTCAGGCAGGCATGGTGCAGGAGGAGCTGAGAGTTCTACATCTTCATCTGAAGGCTACTAGGAAAAGACTAGCTCCCATGTGATTGGGAGGAGGGTCTTTTTGCCCATCCCCACAATGAAACACTTACTCCAACAAGGCCACACCCACTTCAACAAGGCCACACCTCCAAATAGGGCCACTCCTTGGGCCAAGCCTATTCAAACAACCATAGGAAGTGATATCACAGTCTATCATATCACATCATATGTAGCACAGACTTTCTTTGGGTGATGTCCTGTATGTAACTAGTTACATTTAGGAACATCATATAACTTTAAAACATTTTTATCTTTTCATTCTATTTGTTATCTCCTTTCATCACCCCCTTGCCTGCCCCGATCCCCCAAACTTCTCTTGGCTTTTTTCCCTTTCTGGCTTTAATTCTTCTCATCCTTCTCTTTCCTTTATCTTTACTTTCACTAACTGCTTGTCATTATTCATGTCAGTTTCTATCCTCCTCCTTTTATACCTTTCTTCCTTCCTACCAAGAATTTATTTTTCCTTTACTTCTGTTCCCTCTCTCCCACTCTTATCAGTGTCCCTCCTTCTATTTCCTTTATTCAACTGTTCCATTTTATTCATTAGCACTGGATCACAGAGTTCCAGAAGATGGATAGTGCAGATGCTAAGGCCTCTTGGGTTAAAGTCAGTTCTTTAACTGTCCATTCACTCTAAATAACAGAGTCTATAGTAGTGGCCACCATGGATTTAGATCTGTCAACCGTGAATAAATTCCCACTGCAGTGGGATCTGTAAATTTAGACCTTGCCCTGTCCAGTTCATGACTCATCTGCTCTTGAAATTACGAAGGCAGGAAGATCACAGAGTGCCTTCAAGGTAAGTCTAATGGTCTTGACATTTTTTTGAAGGCCACTGTCTCCTCTGAGAATCACCTGAAACTTTTAGTCCATTTTCTCAGAAAAATGCCAATCCCTTGAAGATTTTCTTGAAGTGTTTGTGATGGAAAAAAAAAACCTCTCCATTTTATGCTTGGCATCTATCTTGGTACCCACCAGCCATTTGTCTCTGAGTCTAGTCCCTGGAAGGTAAGTTCCCAGTAACCCCTACTCAGTGACCCCCACCCAGAAATGTACAGCCACAACCATCTACTTGGTATGTTATGATTAACTGCTTTTTGGCTTCTGGAACCTGCTTCTGCAGACATTTAGGTTGCCTTGACTACCTAATCGTAGCAGAGCAAAATAGCTCTTGGCTTGCTTGTACAAATAGATATTCAAGGTCTTCTCATGGTTTTCACTTTTGAAAACCTTTCCCTCACTCCTCTTTTCAGAACAATATCAAGTATGACTCAGAGATTGCTGTCCTGCTAGCAATAATCAATATATCTTTTAATTATAATTGCATTGAGTTTACAGTCTGGCTCAGGAACTCCACAACAATGTTAAGCAGTGCACAGATCTCCAGGAACATATTCATGGGTTTTCTAAGAGCTCTTCTGTTAAAAAGGGCAGGTTTTCCTGACAGTCGGTATAACAAGCTGAGAACTATGGCAGAGCTCTGCTGAGAATGTTCTAGATCAAGGGCATATTGGTAAATTATACCAATCTTAGGCTTTTTCTGCTCTCTGTAAACAGGAACGTTGCTTTTCAAGGTTTCTCCATTGTTGACCAGTGGGAAGCCTAGCTGTTTTTACTGCAGAATCTGAGATGCAACTTCATCCAGCAACTGTGCACCAGAGAGCTGTAGCTTTCCACAGCTTTCTCTTTAGTCAGCTTGGACTTAGTATTTATTAACAGAGCATTGGAATAAGGAGATCACATTCTTCATCCAAACTTTCTGACTCAGTGTGGCTTTTTCCACATGAAAACTAAATGCAAGAGAGAAGGTTCCCATTTACTCAACTTTGGAAATAATTTTTTCTTGAGGTTTAACCTCTGGGTTTAATCAATGTGGCCTTATGAATTATCTTGTGGGTTATTTTAAGTATGTTCCTTATGCTTTGTTTGCATTCTTAATGGAAATTTAGTGCTTTTTAATTAATTAGTCTCCTTCTTCTCGATGCCCATTAGGTCTTCCTACTTTACACACGAAATCAGATTTTCAAGAGCAATTTACTCCTTTCTCTCTTTTGTTAGGCATTGTTTAAAATGGCCTTTCTTCAGTGACTTCAATTAACAGGTACTAAAAGCAATCTTTGTGTGAAATATGGTTCTAATCAGAAGGAAGCTAAAGAGAGCAGCATCAAACCTTTGTTAACTCTAGATTGTGTTTTCAAGTTGGGGCAGGGAACTATTGGGACTAGAACAAATCAAAGAATAAAAGAAATACAGGCACCTGGAAATTCACAGGCTTAAGAGATTAATCCTTGCCAGCAGAGTTGTAAAGTGCCAAGTTCAAAAGGGACATGTCTTAGTTAGGGTTTTACTGCTGTGAGCAGACACCATGACCAAGGCAAGTCTTATAAAGGACAACATTTAATTCGGACTAGCTTACAGGTTCAGAGGTTCAGTCCGTTATAAAGGTGGGAGCTGGCAGAATCTAGGCAGGCATGGTCCAGGCAGAGCTGAGAGTTCTATATCTTCACCTGAAGGTTGCTAGTGGAATACTGACTTCCAGGTGGCTAGGATGAGGGTCTTAAAGCCCACACCCACAGTGACACACCTTCTCCAACAGGGCCACACACTCTAATAGTGCCACTCCCTGGACCAAGCATATACAAACCATAACATTCCACACCCTAGACCCCCCATAGGCTTATTCAAACATATGAGTCTATGGGAGGCCATACCTAAACATAGCATAATGCAAAATGCATTTTGTCCAACTTCAAAAGTCCCCATAGTCTATAGCAGTCTCTACAATGTTAAAAAGTCCAGAGTTCAAAGTTTCTTCTGAGATTTATCCAATCACTTAACTATAATCCCCAAAGCAAGACAGGAAACCAGCTGGGCAAACTCTAAATTGAATCTCCGTGTCTGATGTCAAAGTAGTCTTCAGATCTCCAACTCCTTTTTCTTATTTGTTGACTGCAACAAATGTCTTTCTCCCAGGCTAATTCCACTCCCTGATAGAGGTGTTCTTCAGCAGATATCCCACAGCTCTGAAAACATCTTGGAGTCCCCAGGGCAACTTCAATGGTATAGCTTCTTGTTTCAATGTCTGAGATCCAAACATGATCTTCTAGGCTCCTTCAAAGGGCTGGTGTCACTTCTCCAGCTCTACTCTCTGTAGTACTCTATGCTAAGGTTGATCCACTCCACTGATGCTGCTGTTTTTGTTGATCATCCCGTGGTACTGGCATCTCCAATACACTGTGGTCTTCTGCTGCAACTAAGCTTCACAAATAGCCTCTCATAGACTTTCTTTATGGTGCCAATTCTTAATTCCTTTGCATGGCCCTTTTAGTTCTGAGTCATCAACTGCAACGGAAGCTGCACTGTCACCAATGGCCATACATGGCCTCACACAGTGCCAAGCTTCAGCTGTTCTTCATGACCCTTTCATGCCTTCAAAACCAGTACTACCTGGGTGACTCTTACACATTACCAAGGACAGCTGCAGCACAAGGTACAAACTTGGCTATCTCTGGAACACAGCTTCTTTGTACTCTCAGAAAACACTTCCCAGAAGATTTCACCCCAGTGATGCTGGTCCTATATCACCACTAATTTCTTAGTTCCAGCTAACTAACATCAATTGTCCCAGTAGTCCCTTCTATTCTGGACTCTAAAACCAGTGCCACATGGCCAAAGCTGCTGAGTTCTGCTGCTTGCTGGGGCTGGAACATGGTCCCCTTGTTCTTTTGCACTGTCACTAGCTTTCTGTTTTCCAACTCCTTCACTGCCTAAGCTTGACTGTCCTGGATCTTGCTCTGTAGACTGACCTGAACTCAGAGATCTGCATGCCTGTCTCCTGGGATTAAAGGTGTGTACCATCACTCCTAGACTTAAGGTTTGTTTGTTTGTTTTTTTTTTCACCTAGAACCTGCTCTGTCCCAGGCTGGCCTTGAACTCAGATCTGCTTGGCTTTATCTCCTGGAATTAAATGCCTGGATCTAAATTTAGCTGGGTGGGATCTTGCCCTAAAGTCCTACTCCCTTATTCTGTTATCTCCTAGAACACAGGATTGGGCTCCATTCTCCTTCCTATTGCCTCTTTAATACTTGAACCATATATTTTTATATTTTTCCTTTCTAAACTTGCTATGATTCTTCAAAATGTTCTTCATGAGACAACCAGAGAACAAAATCTCTGCTGAGCTTTTTGAGATTCCCTTTTTCAAGGCAATTAATATAAATCTCTTTACCTTAGCCTCAGGTAGACTGTTCAGACAAGGGCAAAAGAAGTCACATTTTTCACCAAAATACCACAAAACAGTCCCTATGCTACATACTGCATGCTCCCTGATTGGTGTCCCAGGCTCTGTGAGCCACCATGGTTCTAGGTTAGCTGACTCTGTGGGTCTTCCTGTGGTGTCCTTGACCACTCTGACTTGCTCACTTCTATCCCTCACTTTCCCGCAACACTCCCCTGGTTCTGCCTGATGTTTGCCTGTGGGTCTCTATTTCTGCCTTTATCTGATAATGGATGAAGCCTCTCAGGAGACAGTTATGTTTTGACATTTCAAATGTTATCCCCCTTCCAAATTTCCCCTCCACAACCTTCCTCCTCCTCCCTCTCCCCCTGCCTCTATGAGGGTGCTCGCCCACCTACCCACTCACCCCTGCCTCAGTGCCCTAGCATTCCCATACCCTGGGTCATCGAGCTTCCACAGGACCAAGAATGGAAATTGGGGCTGTCCTCCCAGTAATGCCAGAAAAGGCAATCCTCTGCTACTTATGCAGCTGGAGCCATGGGTCCCCCATAGGTACTCTTGCTGGTGATTGAGTCCCTGGGAGCTCTGTGGGAGGGGGTCTGGTTGGTTGATATTGTTGTTCTTCCTATGGGGTTGCAAATCCCTGCAGCTATTTCAGTCCTTGCCCTAACTTCTCCATTGGGGTCCCCACACTCAGTCTGATGTTTGGCTGCATGCATTCACTTCTGTATTGGTCAGGCTCTGGTAGAGCCTCTCAGGGGACAGCTATACCAGGCTCCTGTCAGCAAGTGCTTCTTGCCATTAGCAATAGTGTCTGGGTTTGGTGTCTGCAGATGAGATGGATCCCTAGGTGGGGCAGTCTCTGGATGGCCTTTCCTTCAGTCTCTCCTCCACTCTTTGTCCTTGCACTTCCTTTTGACAGGAGGAAATCTAGATTAATATTTTTGAGGTGGGTGGGTGGCCCCATCTCTCAACTGGGGGCCATGCCTATTGACTGAATATGGTCTCTATAAGTTTCCCTTTGTCGGGTATTTCGGCTAATGTCTTCCCTGTTGGGTCGTGGGAATATCTTGGGTCCCTGGCATTTGGGACTTTCTAGTGGCTACTCCAAGTTTTCCTTCCCCTCCTGCTACTTTCCTTTCAAATTCCTAACCCTCTGTACATATCCCCCACCTCACCCCAATCTCCTTCCATATCTGAACTTGAAAGACCCTCATAATGAGGAGACCCTCACTCAAGCCTCGAGATAGTGCAACTCCCCAAGAAACTCACGAGAGACCATTCTTGCTGCAAACGCACGAGGTTTATTCGGGGAACCAGTGCACTGGGGTCAAGCTCATGTCCCATGCAGGGGCAGAGGAGTTCGACCCTGAGCAGTAAAAGACAGGGGTATTTAAAGGAAAAAAACCACAAAGCAAGGGGTGGGGAACGGAAAGAATTTGCATTATGGGGAAGTACAGAATGCTCTAAGTTAGTCACAAGGCAGTTGCACAAACATTTTTGTGGTTAGCTAGTTCCTGGAACATTCTGCCTCTGGCCCTGGGGCCAGGCCAAGGTCAACCATTTCTTAGGGGAAAGAATGCAGCCAGGTGGGGTTTGTCCAAGCATGCAATTTCAGTCCTATTTCTGTTTCTGGCTCCAAGTGTGCTAGGGGTCTAACTTTTCTCATAAGGGGGTCAGGTCTTTCAAACTGGTCCCTGTTTTTCCTGCCCTTATCTCTCTCACTCCCAGATCCACCTCTCCCCCAACTTCCTGAGATTAATTTCTTCCCCCTTCGGAGTAGGACTCTAGCATCCACACTTCGGTGTGGTCATCTTTTTTCTTGGGTTTCATATGGTCTGTGAGTTAGATTGTGGATATTCCGAGCTTCTTTGTGGCTAATATCCACTTATCAGTGAGTGTTCTTTTGTGACTGAGATACCCTTCACTCAGGATGATATTTTCTAGTTCCATTCATTTGCCTAAGAATTTCATGAAGTCATTGCTTTTAATGGCTGAGTAGTACTCCATTGTGTAAATGTACCACATTTTCTGCATCCATTCCTATGTTGAGGGACACCTGGGTTGTTTCCAGATTCTGGCTATTATAAATAAGGCTGCTATGAACATAGTGAAGCATGTATCCTTGTTGTATGTTGGAGCATCTTTTGGGTATATGCCCAGGAGTGGTATAATTGGATCCTCAGGAAACTATTTCCAATTTTCTAAGGAACCACGTGACTGATTTCCACAGTAGTTGTACCAGCTTGCAATCCCACCAACAATGGAGGAGTGTTCCTCTTTCTCCACATCTTTGCCAGCATCTGCTGTCACTTGAGTTTTTGATCTTAGCCATTCTGACTGGTGTGAGGGGGAATCTCAAGGTTGTTTTGATTTGCATTTCCCTGATGACTAAGGATGTTTGTATTAGTCAGGGTTCTCTAGAGTCACAGAACTTATATGTAGTCTCTATATAGTAAGGGAATTTGTTGATGACTTACAGTCTACAGTCAAACTCCCCAACAATGGCCAGCAGTAGCTGTGAATGAAAACCTGAGGATCTAACAGTCGCTTAGTCCCACAAGGCTCGCAGGCAAAGAAGATTGAATCTTCCTCCTTCCAATGTCCTTATGTAGATCTTCAGCAGCAGGTGTGGCCCAGATTAAAGGTGTGTGTATCACCACACCTGAAACATGTGTCCTCCAGTCTCAAGATCCAGATCATAGGTGAGCCTTCTAATTCTGGATTATAATTCACTCCAGATATAGTCAAGTTGACAATCAGAAATAGCCACTACATTTATATAGGTTATTAGCATTATCTTTAAATATATACAATATAAATAAATTGTACATATATGGCATAATAATTTTGCTTTCCCAAATAATAGGTAATATTTAAAGATAATGCTAATAACCTATATAAATGTAAGTGACTTGAGGCCTGTAATACAATCTGCTATTTTACTAATTTGTAAGTCTGGAACAAAACATTTTATGGCATAAGAACCAACTGCCATCTGCCTTGTCTTCAAACCTATTAACTGTCTTTAATCTCGTGTTAACTGAAATTTTTAAAAAGTTTTTCCAGAGGTACTGCCCCGAACCCGCGAGACACAGGGACCGAGGTAAGCGGGCCTAGAAACCCCCCTGGATCCCAAAAGCGGGCGGCTGTGGCAGGAAAATTCTGCCTGGGACACTAGGATTCCATA
>JAPYYD010004447.1:0-13095 GCA_028551405.1 Uromys caudimaculatus | reverse complement strand
AAAAAAAAAAAAACAAGTTAGTCTCCAGAGAACCAAATAACCATATCAAAAAATGGAGAACAGAGCTAAACAGGGAATTCTCAATTGAGGAAACTTGAATGGCTGAGAAGCACCTAAAGAAATGTTCAACATCCTTAGTCATCAGGGAAATGCGAATCAAAACAACCCTGAGATTCCACCTCACACCAGTCAGAATGGCTAAGATCAAAAACTCGAGGTGACAGCTGATGCTTGCGAGGATGTGGAGAAAGAGAAACACTACTCCATTGCTGGTGGGATTGCAAGATCGTACAACCACTCTGGAAATCAGTTTGGCGAACCTTCAGAATCTTGGGCATAATATTTCCTGAGGACCCAGGTATACCACTCCTGGGCATATACCCAGAAGATGCTCCAACATGTAATAAAGACTCATGCTCCACTACGTTCATAGCAGCCATATTTATAATACCCACAAGCTGGAAACAACCCAGATGTCCCTCAGCAGAAGAATGGATATACAAAATGTAGTACATTTATACAATGGAGTACTACTCAGCTATTAAAAACAATGATTTAATGAAATTTGCAGGCAAATGGATGGAACTTGAAAATATCATCCTGAGTGAGGTAACTCAGTCACAAAAAAACAAACACGGTATGTACTTCCTGATAAGCGGATATTAGCCCAAATGTTCGGAAAACCCTTGATTCAATTTTGAACAACTTGTTGGACTGAGCATGGGGTCCCAGATGGAGGAGTTAGAGAAGGAATGGAAGAAACTGAGTCAGTTTGCAGCCCCATGGGGAGGGAGCAACAGTGTCAACTGGTCAGCCCCCCCCCCCACGGTACTCCCAGAGACTGTACCACCAACCAAGAATACACATGGAGGGACCCATGGTGCTGGCCACATAAGTGGCTAGGGAGGGCCTTGTTGACTATCAGTGGGAGGAGAGGCCCTTGGGTCTGAGAGTGTTAGATGCCCCAGTATTGGGGAATGCCAGGGAAGGAAGATGGAGTGGGTGGGTGGATAGGGTAATACCCTCACAGAGGCAGGGGAGGAGGGATGGCATAGGGGGTTTCCAAAGGGGAGACCCGGAAAGGGAAAAACATTTGAAATGTAAATAAAATATCAAAAATTAAAAAAATAAAAATAAAATAGGTAACTCAAACTAATCAGCAACCTTCCTATACTCAAAGCATAAACAGGCTGAGAAAGACATTAGGGAAAAGATACCTTTCACAATAGTCACACATAATACAAAATACCTTGGTTGTATTCTAACCAAGATAGTCAAAGATCTGTATGACAAGAACTTAAAGTTACTGAAAAAAAATCAAAGATCTCAGAAAATGAAAAATATCCCATACTCATAGATTGGCAGAATTAATATAGTAAAAATGTCCATCTTGTCAAAAGAAATCTACAGATTCAATGCAATCCCCATCAAAATTCCAACTCAATTCTTCATAGAGTTAGAAAGAGCAATTTGCAAATTCATTTGGAATAACAAAAAACTCAGGATAGCAAAAACTGTTCCCAACAATAAAAGAACTTCTGGGGGAATCCCCATTCTGGATCTCAAGCTGAAATACAAAGCAATAGTGATTTTTTTAAAAACTGCATGGTATTGGTACAAAGACAGTCAGGTTGATCAATGGAATAGAATTGAGGACCCAGAAATGAACCAAGACACTTATGATCACTTGATTTTTGACAAAGGAGCTAAAACCATCCAGTAGAAAAAGACAGCATGTTCAACAAATGGTGCTATATCAACTGGTGGTCAGCATGTAGAAGAATGCAAATCTATCCATTCTTATTTCCTTGTACAAAAGTCAAGTCCAAGTACATCAAGAACCTCCACATAAAACCAGATACACTGAAACTAAAAGAAGAGAAAGTGGGGGAAAGCCTTGAACACATGGGCACAGGGGAAAAGTTCTTGAACAGAACACCAATGGATTATGCTCTAAGGTCAAGAATCTACAAATTGGACCTCATAAAACTGCAAAACATCTGTAAGGCAAAGGACAGGGTCAATAGGACAAAAGGGCAACCAACAGATTTGGAAAAGATCTTTACCAACCTTAGATCCAGTGGAGATCTAATATCCAATATATACAAAGAACTCAAGCAGCTAGACTCCAGAGAACCAAATAACCCTATCCAAAAATGGGGAACAGAGCTAAACAGAGAATTCTCAACTGAGGAAATTCGTAGGGTTGAGAAGCACCTAAAGAAATGCTCAACATCCTTAGTCATCAGGGAAATGCAAATCAAAACAACCCTGAGATTCCACCTCCCACCAGTCAGAATGGCTAAGATCAAAAACTCAGGTGTCAGCAGATGCTGGTGAGGATGTGGAGAAAGAGGAATGCTCCTCCATTGTTGGTGGGATTAAAGCTGGTACAACCACTCTGGAAATCACTCTGGCAGTTCCTCAGAAAATTGGACATAGTATTACCTGAGGACTCAGCTATACCACTCCAGGGAATATTTCCAAAAAATGCTCCAACATATAACAAGGACACATGCTCCACTATGTTCATAGCAGCCATATTTATAATAGCCAGAAGCTGGAAACAACCCATATGTCCTTCAACAGAAGAATGGATACAGAAATTGTGGTACATTACACAATGGATTATTACTCAGATATTAAAAACAATGAATTCATAAAATTCTTAGGCAAATGGATTAAACTAGAAAATATCCTGAGTGTGGTAACCCAATCACAAAAGAACACACATGGTATGCACTCAATGAAAAGTGGATATTCGCCCAAAAGCTTGGAATACCCAAGACACAATTCAAAGACCATATGAACCTCAAGAAGAATGAAGACCAAAATGTGGATGCTCCAGTCCTTCTTAAAAGGGGGAAGAAAATACTCATGGGAGGTAGAGATGGACACTATTTGGGAGGAAGAGAAGAGGGAGAGGAGGAATAAGGGAGTACAGGGTAAGGTATGGGAGGAGACAGGGTTGATATACAAAGAGTCATGAATTTGAACACAAGTGTGTAGAAATGGAAGATAGGGAACTCGGCATAGCCACCAGCATGTCCCAGATGCCAGGAAAGCAAGAGGCTCCCAGGACCAAACAGGGATGAGATAAGCTGAAATGCCCAACAAATGAGAGGGAGAACCTGCAGAGACCATATGCAGAGGTTAGGAGAGGCTCCCGGTTGGTTGATGGGGCCACCCACTCATCCCTAAATTTTTTTTCTTTTTTCTTTTTTTCTTTTTAATTTTTGATATGCTATTTACATTTCCAATGTTTACTCATTTTTAGGTCTCCTCTTTGGAAACCCCCTTTCCCTTTCCCCTCCCCCAACTCTATGAGGGTATTCCACCTCCCACTAACCCACACACCCACTCCCGTATTCCCACCTTGACATTTCCCTTTACTGGGGCCTCTAACACCCTCAGGCCCAAGGGCCTCTCCTCCCCCTGATAGCCAACAAGGCCCTCCTCTGCAACATATGTAGTCCTAACCATGGTTCCCTCCATGTGTATTCTTTGGTTGGTGGTCCAGTCTCCAGGCAAACAGGGGGGATCAGGGCAGTTGACTGTTGCTCCCTCCAAGGGCTGCAGACTCCCTCAGCTCCTTCAGTCCCTTTTCCAAATCCTCCATCTGGTACCTCATTCTCAATCCAGCGGTTACTGTAAAGTGAAACTTGGGTATTCCGAATGTTTGGGCTAATATCCACTTATAAGTGAGTACAAACCATGTTCATTCTTTTGTGACTGAGTTACCTCGCTCAGGATGATATTTTCAAGTTCCATCCATTTGTCTGTAAATTTCATTAAATCATTGTTTTTAATAGCAGAGTAGTACTCCATTGAGTAAATGTACCATATTTTCTGTATCTATGCCTGCTATGAGGGACATCTGGGTTGTTTCCAGCTTGTGGCTATTATAAATATGGCTGCTATGAACATAGTGGAGCATGTGTCTTTATTACATGTTGGAGCATCTTCTGGGTATATGCCCAGGAGTGGTATAGCTGGGTCCTCAGGTAGTATTATGTTCATTTTCTGAGGGAACGTCAAACTGATTTCCAGAGCGGTTGTACCAGCTTGCAATCCCACAAACAATGGAGGAGTGTTCCTTTCTCCATATCCTCGCCAGCATTTGCTGATCACCTGAGTTTTTGATCTTAGCCATTCCGACTGGTGTGAGGTGGAATCTCAGACTTGTTTTGATTTGCATTTCCCTGATGACTAAGGATGTTGAACATTTCTTTAGGTGCTTCTCAGCCCTGGGAATTACCTCGGGTGAGATTTCACTGTTTAGCTCTGTTCCCCATTTTTGGATAGGGTTATTTGGTTTTTTGGAGTCTAACTTCTTGAGTTCTTTGTATATATTGGATATTAGCCCTCTATCAGACGTAGGATTGGTTAAGATCTTTTCCCAATCTGTTGGTTGCCGTTTTGTCTTATTGACAGTGTCCTTTGCCTTACAGAAGCTTTGCAATTTCATGAGGTCCCATTTGTCGATTCTTCATCTTCGAGCTTAAGTCATTGGTGTTCTGTTCAGGAACTTTTCCCCCATACCCTGGTGATCGAGATTTTCCCCACTTTCTCTTCTATTAGATTCAGTGTATCTGGTATTATGTGGAGATCCTTGATCCACTTGGACATGAGCTTTGTACAGGGAGATAGGAATGGATCAATTCTCATTCTTCTACATGTAGACCACCAGTTGAATCAGCACCATTTGTTGAAAATGCTGTCTTTTTTCCACTGGGTGGTTTTAGCTCCTTTGTCGAAAATCAAGTGACCATAAGTGTGTGGGTTCATTTTTGGGTCTTCAATTCTATTCCATTGATCTACCTGCCTGTCACTGTACCTATACCATGCAGTTTTTATCACTACTGCTCTGTAGTACAGCTTGAGGTCAGGGATGCTGATTCCCCCAGATGTTCTTTTGTTGTTGAGAATAGCTTTTGCCATCCGGGGTTATTTGTTGATCCAAATGAATTTGAGAATTGCTCTTTCTAAATCTATGAAGAATAGAGTTGTAATTCTGATGGGGATTGCATTCAATCTGTAGATTGCTTTTAGCAGGATGGCCATTTTTACTATATTAATCCTCCCAATCCATGAGCATGGGAGATCTTTCCACCTTCTGAGGTCTTCTTCGATTTCTTTCTTCAGAGACTTGAAGTGCTTGTCAAACAGATCTTTCACTAGCTTGGTTAGAGTCACACCAAGATACTTTATATTGTTTGTGACTATTGTGAAGGGTGTCATTTCCCTAATTTCTTTCTCAGCCTGTTTTTCCTTCGAGTATAGTAAGGCTACTGATTTGTATGAGTTAATTTTATTTTTTTATTTTTTTTTCTATAGAGTTGCCTTTATTTAATTTTGTGGAAATACCTTTAAAAAAGGGCTGTACTAATTCATATTTTGTTTCATAATCCACAGGAAGTTTTAAAAATTTTATTTTACTTCTGTGTGTATATGCATGCAAGTTTATGCTTCTTTTTTTATTTTATTTTTGGTAATTTATTTATATTTCCAATGTCTCCTCTTTGGAAACCCCCATCCCTTCCCCCTCCCCACCTCTATGAGGGAATTCCACCTCCCACCCACCCGCCAACCCATTCCCATATCCCAACCTTGACATTCCCCTTTACTGGGGCCTCTGACACCCTCAGGCCCAAGGGTCTCTCCTCTCTCCCTGATGGCCAATAAGGCCATCCTCTGCCACATATGTGGTCTGAACCATGGGTCCATAGATGTGTATTCTTTCGTTGCTGGTCCTAACTCTAGGATGACTGGGGGGGGTTCAGGCCCATTGACGGTGTTGCTCAATCCTTGGGGCTGCAAATTCCCTCAACTCCTTCAGACCTTTCTCCGACTCCTCCACCTGGGACCTCACTCTCAGTCCAGCGGTTACTGTAAAGTGAAATTTGGGCATTCTGATCTTTTGGGCTAATATCCGCTTATCAGTGAGTACATACCATGGTCATTTTTTTGGAACTGAGTTACCTCACTCAGGATGATCATTTTCAAGTTCCATCCATTTGCCTGCAAATTTCATTAAGTCATTGATTTTAATAGCTGAGTAGTACTCCATTGTACAGATGGTACCACATTTTCTGTATCCATTCCTCTGATGAGGGACATCTGGGTTGTTTCCAGCTTCTGGCTATTATAAATATGGCTGCTATGAACATAGTGGAGCATGTGTCTTTATTACATGTTGGAGCATCTTCTGGGTATATGCCCAGAAGAGGTATAGCTGGGTCCTCAGGTAGTATTAGGTCTATTTTACTGAGGGTCCGCCAAACTGATTTCCAGAGTTGTTGTACCGGGTTGCAATCCCACCAACAATGGAGGAGTGTTCCTCTTTCTCCACATCCTCGCCAGCATCTGCTGTCATCTGAGTTTTTGATCTTAGCCATTCTGACTCGTTGGAGGTGGAATCTCAGACTTGTTTTGATTTGCATTTCCTTGATGAATAAGGATGTTGAACATTTCTTTAGGTACTTCTGAGCCCTACAAATTTCCTCAGTTGAGAATTCTCTGTTTAGCTCTGTTCCCCATTTTTTGATACGGTTATTTGGTTTTCTGGAGACTAACTTCTTAAGTTCTTTGTATATACTGGATATTAGCCCTCTATCGGACATAGGATTGGTTAAGATCTTTTTCCAATCTGTTGGTTGCCGTTTTGTCCTATTGACAGTGTCCTTTGTCTTACAGAAGCTTTGCAATTTCATGAGGTCCCATTTGTCTATTCTTGATCTTAGAGCATAAGCCACTGGTATTCTGTTCAGGAACTTTTCCCCCGTACCCAGGTGTTCGGTAGTTTTCCCCACTTTCTCTTCTATTAGATTCAGTGTAACTGGTTTTATGTGGAGGTCCTTGATCCACTTGGACTTGAGCTTTGTACAAGGAGATAGGAATGGATCAATTTGCATTCTTCTACATGTAGACCGCCAGTTGAACCAGCATCATTTGTTGAAAATGCTGTCTGCTTTCCACTGAGTGGTTTTAGCTCCATTGTCAAAAATCAAGTGACCATATGTGCGTTGGTTCATTTTTGGGTCCTTAATTCTATTCCATTGATCTACCTGCCTGTCACTGTACCAATACCGTGCAGTTTTTATCACTACTGCTCTGTAGTACAGCTTGAGGTCAGGGACGCTGATTCCTCCAGAAGTTCTTTTGTTTTTAAGGATAGCTTTTACTATCCTGGGTTTTTTTGTTGCTCCAAATAAATTTGAGAATTGCTCTTTCTAATTCTATGAAGAATTGAGTTGGAATTTTAATGGGTATTGCATTGAATTTGTAGATTGCTTTTGGCAGGATGGCCATTTTTACTATATTAATCCTGCCAATACATCAGCATGGCAGATCTTTCCACCTTCTGAGGTCTTCTTCGATTTCTTTCTTCAGAGACTTGAAGTTCTTGTCATACAGATCTTTCACTTGCTTGGTTAGAGTCACACCAAGATACTTTATATTGTTTGTGACAATTGTGAAAGGTGTCATTTCCCTAATTTCTTTCTCAGTCTGTTTATCCTTCCAGTATAGGAAGGCTACTGATTTGTTTGAGTTGATTTTATATCCAGGCACTTTCCTGAAGTTGTTTATCAGCTGCAGGAGTTCTCTGGTGGAGTTTTTCGGGTCACTTAAGTATACGATCATATCATCTGCAAATACTGATAATTTGATTTCTTCCTTACCAATTTGTATCCCTTTGACCTCCTTTTGTTGTCTAATTGCTCTAGCTAGACCTTCAATTACTTTGTTGAATAGGTAGGGGGAGAGGGTCCCTGATTTTAGTGGGATTGCTTCGAGTTTCTCTCCATGTAGTTCGATGTTGGCTACTGGTCTGCTGTATATTGCTTTTACTATTTTTAGGTATGGGCCTTGAATTCCTGATCTTTCCAAGGCTTTTATCATGAAGGGATGTTGAATTGTGTCAAATGCATTTTCAGCATCTAAGGAAATGACCATGTGGTTTTTTTTCTTTGAGTTTGTTTATGTAGTGAATTACATTGATGGATTTCCGGGTATTGAACCATCCTTGCATCCCTGAGATGAAACCTACTTGATCATGATGAATGATCACTTTGATATGTTCTTGGATTTGGTTTGCGAGAATTTTATTGAGTATTTTTGCATCGATATTCATAAGGGAAATTGGCCTGAAGTTTTCTTTCTTTGTTGAGTCTTTGTGAGGTTTTGGTATCAGTGTGATTGTGGCCTCATAGAAGGAATTGGGTAGTGTTCCTTCTGTTTCTATTTTGTGGAATATATTGAAGAATATTGGTATTAGGTCTTCTTTGAAGGTCTGATAGAATTCTGCAGTGAACCCATCTGGTCCTGGGCTTTTTTGGTTGGGAGACTTTTAATGATTGCCTCTATTTCTTTAGGCAATATGAGACTGTTTAGATGGTTTATCAGATCCTGACTTAACTTTGATATTTAATATCTGTCTAGAAAATTGTCCATTTCATCCAAATTTTGCAGTTTTGTTGAGTAAAGGCCTTTGTAGTGGGATCTGATGATTTTTTGAATTTCCTCATAATCTGTGGTTATGTCTCCCTTTTCATATCTAATTTTGTTAATTTGGATTCTGTCTCTGTGCCCTCTGGTTAGTCTGGCTAAGGGTTTATTTATCTTGTTGATTTTCTCAATGAATCAACTCCTGGTTTTGTTGATTCTTCGTATAGTTCTTTTTGTTTCTACTTGGTTGATTTCAGCCCTGAGTTTGATTATTTCCTGCCTTCTACTCCTCTTGGGTGCATTAGCTTCTTTTTGTTCTAGAACTTTCAGGTGTGTTGTTTAGCTGCTAGTGTATGCTCTCTCCAGTTTCTTTTTGTAGGCACTCAAAGGTATGAGTTTTCCTCTTAACACTGCTTTCATTGTGTCCCATAAGTTTGGATAAGTTGTACTTTCATGTTCATTAAATTCAAGGAAGTCTTTAATATTTTTCTTTATTTTTCTCTTGACCAAGTTATCGTTGAGAAAAGCATTGTTCAGCTTCCATGTGTATGTGGGCTTTCTGTTGTTATTGTTGCCATTGAAGACCAGCCTTTATCTGTAGTGATCTGATAGGAGGCATGGAATTAGTTTAATCTTTTTGTATCTGTGGAGGTTTGTTTTGTGACTGATTATATGGTCAATTTTGGAGAAAGTACCATGAGGTGCTGAGAAGAAGGTATATTCTTTTCATTTAAGATGAAATATTCTATAGATATCTGTTAAATCCATTTGATTCTTAACATCTGGTAGTTTCATTGTGTCTCTGTTTAGTTTATGATTCCAAGATCTGTCCACTGATGACAATGGGGTTTTGAAGTCTCCTACTATTATTGTGTGACGTACTATGTTTGCTTTGAGCTTTAGTAAAGCTTCTTTTATGAATGTGGATGCCCTTGCATTTGGAGCATAGATGTTCAGAATTAAGAGGAGTTCTTGATAGATTTTTCGTTTGAAGAGTGTGAAGTGTCCTTCCTTATCTTTTTTGATGACTTTTGGGTGAAAGTCAATTATATCGGATATTAGAATGGCTACTCCAGCCTGTTTCTTGGGATCATTTGCCTGGAAACTTGTTTTCCAGCCCTTTACTCTGAGGTAGTGTTTGTCTTTATCATGGAGGTGTGTTTCCTGAATGCAGCAAAATGCTGGGTCCTCTTTATGGATCCAGTTTCAGGCTATGTCTTTTTATTGGGGAATTGAGTCCATTGATGTTAAGAGATATTAAGGAATAGTGATTGTTGGTTCCTATTATTTTCGATGTTACTTTTAAGTTTGTGTGGCTATCTTCTTTTCAGTTTGTTGAAAGATTACTTTCTTGCTTTTTCTAGGGCATGGTTTCCCTCCTTGAGTTGACGGTTACCATCTATTATCCTTTGAAGGGCTGGGTTTGTGGAAACATATTGTATAAATTTGGTTTTGTCATAGAATATTTTGATTTCACCATCTATGTTAATTGAGAGGTTTGCTGGGTATAGCAGCCTGGGTTGGCAGTTGTGTTCTCTTAGTGTCTGTATGAGTTCTGCTCAGTCTCTTGTAGCTTTCATAGTCTCTGGTGAGAAGTCTGGTGTAATTCTGATAGGCCTGCCTTTATATGTTACTTAACCTTTTTCCCTTACTGATTTTAATATTCTTCCCTTATTTAGTGTATTTGGTGTTTTCACAATAATGTGACGGGATGAATTTCTTTTCTTGTTCAATCTATTTGGTGTTCTGTAAGCTTCTTGTATATTTATGTTCATCTCTTTCTTTAAGTTAGGGAAGTTTTCTTCTATAAATTTGTTGAAGATATTTACAGGTCCTTTAAGTTGGGAATCTTCACTCTCTTCTATACCTATTATCCTTAAGTTCTGTCTTCTCATTGTGTCCTGGATTTCATGGATGTTTTGGGTTAGGAGCTTTTTGCATTTTGTGTGTTCTTTTACTGTTGGGTCAATGTTATCTATGGTATCTTCTCTTCCTGAGATTCTCTCTTCTATCTCTTGTATTCTGTTGGTTATGCTTGCATCTATGACTCCTGATCTCTTTCCTAGGTTTTCTAACTCCAGGGGTGTCTCCTTTTGTGATTTCTTTATTGTTTCTATTTCTATTTTTAGCTCCTGGATAGTTTTGTTCATTTCCTTTGTCTGTTTGATTGCATTTTTCTGTAATTCTTTAATAGATTTCTGTGTTTCCTCTTTAAGGGCTTCTAGTTGTTTATCTCTATTCTCTTGTATTTCTTTAAGGGTGTTAATTTCTTTATTAAAGCCTTTTATCATCATTATGAAAAATGATTTTAAATCTGATTCTTGCATTTCTCGTGTGTTGGGGTATCCGGGACTTGCAGTGGTGGGAGAGTTGGGTTCTGATGTTGCCAAGTAGCCTTGGTTTCTGTTCCTTAGGTTCTTGCCCTTGCCTTTTGCCATCTTGTTAACTCTGATGTTAGCTGATCTTACTCTGTCTGGTTGTGTCTTGTCCCTCCTGCAGGCCTCTGTATCAATACTCCTTGAAGACCAGCTCTCTCTGAGAGGTGTTTGGGTTTGGAGAGCTGTGGCACATGGTCAGCTCTGGGGTGCAGACAGAAACTAGAAGGATCTTGTCCCAAGCTGTCCCTTGGTTCCTGTGTCCTGATGGCTCTGCAAGGGTCCCTCTTGATCCAGTGAGTTTGAACAGAAGTAGTGGTTTTGCCTATGCTTGAAGGTGTGTCAGCACTCCTGGTATACCAGCTCTCTCCTGGAGCTCTGTGGCCCAGGCTGAGGTCCCCAGGTCCCATTGAGCAGTGGTGCTTGTCTTATCCCCACTCACGGCTTTTCCATGCTCCTGGGAGGGTAGCTTTCTCCTGGCGCTACTTGGTTATGGAACCCTGGTGTCCCAGGCCCAGGTCTTCCACCACAGATGGAAACCGGAAGGTTCCTGTCCCTGACTTTTCCTCCTCAGTCTCTCTGTTCTGAGGGCCTGGGACACTAGCTTTCTCCTGGCACTAATTGGCTATGGAGTCCTGTGGCAGAAGCTGAGGCCCCCAGCCACAGATGGAAACAGGATTTTTCCTGTCCCCGACTTCTTCAGTCTCTGTGTCCCATGGGTTCTGGGTGGGTACCGGTGAACAGTGGTGCTCCTCTTAACCCCACTCACGGCTTGTCCATGCTTCTGGGAGGGTAGCTTTCTCCTGGCACTTCTTGGCTATGGAATCCTGGTGGCCCAGGCACAGGTCTCCCGCCACAGATAGAAACTGGAAGGTTCCAGTCCCTGACTTTTCCTCCTCAGTCTCTGTGTCCTGAGGGCCTGGGAGGCTAGCTTTCTCCCGGCACCAATTGGCTATGGAGCCCTGTGGCACAAGCTGAGGTCCCCAGCCACAAATGGAAACCAGAAGTTTCCTGTCACCGACTTTTCCTCAGTCTCTGTGTCCCGCGGGTTCCGGGCGGGTCCCAGTGTGCAGTGGTGCTTATCTTATCCTCACTCATGGCTTTTCCATGCTCCTGGGAGGGTAACTTTCTCCGGGTGCTACTTGACTATGGAACCCTGGTGGCCCGGGCAGAGGTCTCCTGCCACAGATGGAAACCGGAAGGTTCCTATGCCCAACTTTACCTCAGTCCCTGTGTCCCATGGGTTCCGGGCAGGTCCCAGTGAGCAATGGTGCTCGTCTTAACCCCACTCACGGCTTTCCATGCTCCTGGGTAGCTTTCTCCTGGCACTACTTGGCTATATCTCATCTCCAAATTTTTAACCAAGAATGGCTCCTGTCTCAAGGAAATACAGGGACTAAGTGTGGAGCAGAGACTGATGGAAAGGCCATCCAGAGACTGCCCCACCTGGGGATCCATCCCATATACAGACACCAAACCCAGACACTATTGTGGATACCAAGAAGTGCTTGCTGACAGGAGCCTGATATAGCTGTCTCCTGAGAGGCTCTGCCAGAGCCTGACAAATGCAGAGGCGGATGCTCATGGCCAACAATTGGACTGAGCAGGGGGTCCCCAAGAGGAGTTAGAGAAAGGACTGAAGGAGCTGAAGGGGTTTGTAATCCCATAGGGAGAAAAACAATATCAACCAACCAGACCTCCCAGAGTTCCCAGGGACTAAACCAGCAACCAAACAATACACATAGAGGGACCCATGGTTCAAGCCATGTATGTAGCAGAGGATGGCATTGTCTGGCATTAATGGGAGGAGAGTCCCTTGGTCCTGTGAAGGCTGGATTTCCCAGTGTAGGGGAATGCCAGGGTGGTGAGGTGAGAGTAGGTAGGTTGAGAGGAGCACCTTCAAGGAAGGAGGGTGAGGAGAAACCCTGAAAGGAGATAATATCCAATAAACAAAAAAAAATTAAAGTAAGGTAAATTAATTTATTATTATTACTTTTGTTAATTGTGTGTGTGTTGATACATGTGTATCTTTATACGTGTTGCAAGAAATGGGGAGTTTAGAGCAGGTAGTTTTGTTTTACATCAGAGATAAGTTTTGATAACTAACTCTTCCATGTACAAAAGTCAGATCCTTTTAGTGGTGTCATATTTAGTTCTAGGTCATAATAGATGTTATTTCCACATGTGAAATTTTATTGTGTTTTTCTAAAAGATTTCTTTTTATGTATAAGGAATTTTGTCTCTAAGCTAAGTCCATACACTGTGAGTGGAA
>JAPYYD010004446.1:0-13097 GCA_028551405.1 Uromys caudimaculatus | reverse complement strand
TAAAGATCTTTTCCCAATCTGTTGGTTGCCATTTTGTCCTATTGACAGTGTCCTTTGCCTTACAGAAGCTTTGCAATTTCATGAGGTCCCATTTGTCAATTCTTGATCTTAGAGCATAAGTCATTGGTGTTCTGTTCAGGAACTTTTCCCCTGTACCCATGTGTTCGAGACTTTCCCCCACTTTCTCTTCTATTAGATTCAGTGTATCTGGTTTTATGTGGTGGTCCTTGATCCACTTGGACTTGAGCTTTGTACAGGGAGATAGGAATGGATCAATTTGCATTCTTCTACATGTAGACCGCCAGTTGAGCCAGCACCATTTGTTGAAAATGCTGTCTTTTTTCCACTGGATGATTTTAGCTCCTTTGTAGAAAATCAAGTGACCGTAGGTGTGTGGGTTCATTTCTGGATCGTCAATTCTATTCCATTGTTCTACATGCCTGTCGCTGTACCAATACTATGCAGTTTTTATCACTGCTGCTCTGTAGTACAGCTTGAGGTCAGGGATGCTGATTCCCCAGAAGTTCTTTTGTTGTTGAGAATAGTTTTTGCTATCCTGGGTTTTTTGTTATTCCAAATGAATTTGAGAATTGCTCTTTCTAAGTCTATGAAGAATTGATTTGGAACTTTGATGGGGATTGCATTGAATCTGTAGATTGCTTTTGGCAGGATGGCCATTTTTACTATATTAATCCTGCCAATCCATGAGCATGGGAGATCTTTCCATCTTCTGAGGTCTTCTTTGATTTCTTTCTTCAGAGACTTGAAGTTCTTGTCATATAGATCTTTCATTTGTTTGGTTG
Organism: Uromys caudimaculatus; assembly: GCA_028551405.1. NCBI lineage: Eukaryota > Metazoa > Chordata > Mammalia > Rodentia > Muridae > Uromys > Uromys caudimaculatus. The sequence goes on along the minus strand of JAPYYD010004446.1, from coordinate 12,294 downwards.
GCGTTTTCCATCTATTATTCTTTGTAGGGTTGGGTTTGTGGAAACACACTGTGCAAATTTGGTTTTGTCATAGAATATTTTGGTTTCACCATCTCTGATAATTAAGAGTTTTGCTGGGTATAGCAGCCTGGGCGGGCATTTGTGTTCTCTTAGGGTCTGTATGTGATCCGGCCAGGATCTTCTTGCTTTCATAGTCTCTGGTGAGAACTCTCTGGTGTAATTCTGATAGGTCTGCCTTCATATGTTACTTGACCTTTTTCCCTTACTGCTTTTAATATTCTTTCCTTGTTTTGTGTATTTGGTGTTTTCACTATAATGTGACGGGACGAATTTCTTTTCTGGTCCAATCTATTTGGAGTTCTGTAAGCTTCTTGTATATTTGTGTTCATCTCTCTCTTTAGGTTAGGGAAGTTTGTGACTGAGTTACCTTCTATAATTTTGATGAAGATATTTACTGGTCCTTTAAGTTGGGAATCTTCATTCTCTTCTATACCTATTATCCTTAGGTTCTGTCTTCTCATTGTGTCCTGGACTTCGTGGATGTTTTGGGTCAGGAGCTTTTTGCATTTTGCATTTTCTTTTACAGTTGTATCAATGTTTTCTATGGTATCTTCCGCACCCAAGATTCTCTCTTATCTCTTGTATTCTGTTGGTGATGCTTGCATCAATGACTCCTGATCTCTTTCCTAGGTTTTTTAACTCCAGGGTTGTCTCCCTTTGTGATTTCTTTATTGTTTCCATTTCTATTTTTAGTTCCTGGATGGTTTTCATTTCCTTTGTCTGTTTGATTGTGTTTTCCTGTAATTCCACCTGTTTGATTGTGTTTTACTGTGATTCTTTAATGGATTTTTGTGTTTCCTCTCTAAGGGCTTCTAGTTGTTTACCTGTGTTCTCCTGTATTTCTTTAAGGAAGTTATTTATGTCCTTCTTAAAGTCTTCTATCATCATCATGAGAACTGATTTTAAATCTGAGTCTTGCTTTTCTGGTGTGTTGGGGTATCCAGGGCTTGCTGTGGGGAGAGCTGGGTTCTGATCATGCCAAGTAGCCTTGGTTTCTGTTCATTATGTTCTTGCCCTTGCTTTTTGTCATCTGGTTAACTCTGGTGTTAGCTGGTCTTACTCTCTCTGGCTGTGGCTTGTCCCTCCTACAGGCCTCTATGTCAATACTCTTTGAAGACCAGCTCTCTCTGAGAGGAATTTGGATTTGGAGAGCTGTGGTACAGGGTCAACTCTGGGGTGCAGACAGAAACCAGAAGGATCTTGTCCCCAGCTGTCCCTTGGTTCCTGTGTCCTGATGGCTTTGCAAGGGTCCCTCTTGATCCAGTGAATTTGAACAGAAGTGGTGGTCTTGCCTGTGCTCGAAGGTGTGTCAGCACTCCTGGGATACCAGCTCTCTCCTGGCACTATTTGAGTATGTAGCCCTGTGTCCCAGGATCAGTTCCCCAGCCGCCGAAAGAAACCAGAAGACTACTCCTCAGTCACTGTGTACTGGGATTCCTGGTGGGTCTCTCTGAGCAGACAAGCTTGTCCACACTCCTGGGAGTCTAGCTTTCTCCTGGCACTATTTGGCTATGGAGCCCTGTGGCACAGGCTGAGGTCTCCATGCACAGGTGGAAAACTTCTTCTGACTTCTGTGGGCAACAAGCTCACATATATGCATGCTAGCAAACTCTCACATATTAAATAAATCTTTTAAAAAAATATTTAAAGGAAAGGAAAATGTAGAGAACAAGAAGCCAAATTCCAGGGCTCCTTACTCCATGACAATGTATGCTGATAAAAATTGCTATATTTATATTTTAAAGTATGATGAAGCAATTATCCAGAATGAAAACAAAATAAAAACTCAGAAACCAAAATTTAGGTCCTCTATAATGTAATTGTTCTCAGTGTCTACCTAAGGAAATTGCTAGTATTCTCTGAGTGCTAATTGGTAAGTTTACTGTAAGTCCCTTCTGAGTTTATAGACTTTCTTGGGTGGGGGGGAATTTGCATACTATCTATGTATTAGTCAGGGTTCTCTAAAGTCACAGAATGTATAGGTAGTCTCTATATAGTAAGGGAATTTGTTAATGACTTACGGTCTGTAGTCAAACTCACCAACAATGATCAGCAGTAGCTATGAATAAAAACCTGAGGATCTAGCAGTCGCTTAGTCCCACAAGGCTCGCAGGCGAAGAAGATTGAATCCTCTTCCTTCCAAGAGGAAACAGTGTTCTTAGGTAGATCTCCAGCAGCAGGTGTGGCCCAGATTAGAGGTGCGCGTACCACCTCACCTGAAACTTGTGTCTTCCAGACTCAAGATCTAGATCACAGGTGAGCCTTCTAATTCTGGATTGTAATTCACTCCAGATATAGTCAGGTTGACAATCAGAAATAGCCACTACAATCTATAACCAGAGAACTGCTTTAAAAATCCTCCCAATCGACAGTTCTTGCAAGAGGCAGCAACCTGGTTTCTCCTCTGGGTTTCTGAGTTGCGGCTGATTTTCCTTTCTCATTGTTCTCTGATTTGCACCAACCTTGTTCTTCAGTCAACATCTCGATGCCACGTGCTGATAGGATTCTATTCATCTAAATCCCTAGGATTAGCTTATTCTGAACTTGGATTTCCTTACAATATTTTTATCATTTTTTACAAGCAAATCCATATGACTTGCAGGCCTTGGTAAGAAATTACATGGCTTGAATTATTGTTTCTTAAGCTTGTCAATTCTTTGCAAAGGTAGAAATCTGTCTTCTTTGCAGCGATTTCAGTGGATTACATAACCCCAGCACCAACGTTCTAGAATCTGTAGCATCCTCTAAATAAAGCAGACAGGTCCTTAGGTGAGGATGGCCAGACATTTCTTGTGTTGGGTGAGTGCAATGTGTTCTGGGCCTCCTGTGAGGTATATGAGAAATGGTTAAGGGGGCTGTTGGGTCTGCAGAAGGTATTCCTCACAGAGTGCTAAGTTCTCTAAAGTAGAAATTCAGACCTAACAAGAGCAGAACTGGGAGGAAAAAGGGCCAGGTTGACGCTGAGAGAAACAATGCATCAAAAACTCAGGGGTTTGAAGGAGTCAGGTGAGCTACAGCACCCCTGGCGAGTGATCTAATAGAGTGGAGAAGCAGGAAAGTCTTCCATGAACAAGTAAACTTTATGTCCATTCATAGCCTTTGGGCTAAAGGAAGCTGTTGGAAACTCCCTCAGACTGAGCAGGGCGAAGAGTGTAGCTGCCTCAGAGTAGCGTGAGTGATTGCTCAGAGCCTTCTGTGAAGTGTAGCCCACATCCCCTGAATTGTTCCACACTGAGTCCACCAAGGCCATCTTTCTAGGTTTTTAGGCCTTTTACTTGAGCACTTCCCCTTTCTTCCCAGAGTTCCTCAAAAGCAAAGGTCTCTGTGGAGTGAGGAAGCTGTGCACTCACTGGGGAGGTATCACTGTGGGTTCGGAGCAAAAAGTGAGCGGGAGGCAGGGCATCTCTGAGCCATCCGCAGGATGCTGCCCTTTACAAAGTTAATTAGGATTTCACTTGTTTATGATAATGACGGTAATCATGATTACTTCAGAGAACTTAGCTCTTTGCGAGGAATATCTTCCGCAGATCTGTGTGGATGTTTTCTTTGTTGTTGAAGAAGCCTTCTTTCTCCATCCTTTTTTCCATTCTGTTCCATCGAATGCTCACCCGCCCGCTGCCCGCCTTCTCCTCTCCCATTTCCTCTCTCCCATTTTCCGGGTTTAGAGCAACTAAGCCTAGACAGTTAGAGAAACATAAGGAAGTCTACTAAGACTTCATTGTCTACCTTCATCCACCTGCACCATCTGCATCGAGAGAGAGAGCAGTGACAGCTGCGGTTGCTGTCTGGCTTGTGGCAGATCAGAGACCGATACCAGCACTCCTGGGGCCAGCTGAGGTTCTCTTTGTTGCTTGATACAGCTGTCTCTTCCGCTTGCCATTTTTCATTCCCTGCCATCCTCCCTCTTCCTGCCTCCAGGAGAGATGGGCAGGCTCCTGAGAACTCCTCAAACCACAGAGGCAATGTGTTTGTGCTGTGAAGAGCTTGCAAGTGGCAAGAACTGCAGGCCAGAAACAGCCATCAGAAGCCCTGTGGATACTCTGCCCAAACCTGCCCCGACAGACACCCACACTTCCCTCCCCCTCCAGCACCTAGCTCCCTGGGTCATTCTGACTTGCAAAGTGAAAATTACTTGTGTGGTGGTGGCTCACTCCAGGAGCCACTGATTCCCAACTGTCAGTGGCTGACATTATTACACATAGCAACTTTTCTACTGCAAATGAAGCTGCAAATGAAATGCTGGTTTCCAGCAGAGTGCCCCCCCCCCAACTGTGTGGAATTGTTGGCAGGCATACACACTTGCAGTGCCAGCTCTTTTCTAATCTTCCCTCCCCACTTGTTTTACATAGGTCATGGCTGTTGATGCTGGGGAACCTCCTGGAATTCACCCCTACAGACCAAAGTGACTGAAGTTCCCGCTTCTGCTGCGTCCGCTCACGGTGGTGCATCTATTATGATGATGGACTCCTGAGAGGCTTGAGCTAAATTGAACCTCGAGTCATCACTCCTACCCCACGCCTTGCCTTGTCCATGATGTAACTCAGACCCAGGTGAATTATGATGCAATACGAGTTCAAGAAACTTGACAAGAAGATAGGAAGGGCATGGTACTTCTTGTGCTCTTACTGATATATCAGACTCAAAACTTGTGATCTCTTTAATTTTCAATGGGGTGGGGATTTAAACGAAAGAGAACTAAGACTCCACATGGTGTGGCAAATGCTTTGTGGTCTCTTTCCAAAGCCCAGCTTCAAGAGAAGAAGCTGTTAGTCTCCTCAGGCCACACAGGATGAAGAATACCAGTGTTAACGGTCCACACAGCCTGTGGTTCTGAGAGCAGGGTGGCTGATGGTGCCAGATCCATGTACTTGATTTTTTCTTTCACAGCTGGTAGAATCTAGAAAGTACAAGCTAGCGTTCCTGAAAGCACACAGAAATGGCAGAGGATGGCGCCAGCCTGCCCCATCCTAGGCTTAAAAGACATCTTATAGTAAAGACAAACTAGGTTCATTCCTTTTTATGATTAAACCTCTGTTTCTAAAAGATTGGGCTCTGCCCACATGTAGCCTTAACTACGAATGGTTCTGTACTGCCTGTCCCAGAAACAGAAACCATGTCTTTGTTGCAATCCTACTTTTATTTCAAAAGGTTGGTATGGCTACCTGTTGTTATGACTACCTTATGACCATCTTGCATTCATATCTCTGTTTCAGGAAATCCTTATGGCTAACTTGTTATGCTCATGTTCTTCTCCTGTAACCCTGCTTGTTTTGCCCACCAATCCCCTACCCCATAGCTATAAAAATCTTGTCTTCTTCAGGTCCAAGGCTGACCTCTTGAAACCTTTCTTAGGGGGAGGCAGTCCATGTATATGAATAAAAAGGCTTGCTTTAATTAATTGCTTGCTTGAATTCATTCAGCCATGATGGTTGGGGTTGGTTGTCTTTCTCCTTGATTCTTTGGGATTAAATTATGGGTTTTACTTTGTGCCCTGCTCAGCAATAGCTTCTCTTGTTCTGAGTTATCTTCCAGGATCTAAAATGTCTCCTATAAACATCAAACGAACCATGGGGTAAAAGGTCCCCCACATGCCTGCCTACTGTCTCAGACGTAAAATTCAACTCAGATTTCCCTGTATACTTGTTTGTTTCTACAATAATAACTGCATGACTAAAGCTGGTAAGAGCTTCATTTGGGTTTTCCATGTTGAAAATTATTTCAAAACCAATTTTAATACCCTAGAGCTGCATACACCCTAGAGCCCTTTTCAAGACACTTCAAGTGTTGATATCATCATTTCTATTACCACTTCTCTGACAAGTGGCATTTCTTGGTGACTGTCACAGTCTTTATCAACTTGACACAAACCTAGACATACCTGGGAAGAGGAATCTCAATTGAGGAATTGCTGCCATCATAATGACATGACTGTGGGGCATTTTCTTAATCGTTTATTGATGTAGGAGAGATTAGACCATCCCTGAGCAGGTGGTCCTGGATTGTATAAGAAGGCAGGCTGAGCAAGCAATGGGGAGCAAGTCAGCAAGCAGCATTCTTCCATGGCCTCTGTTTCAGTTCCTGCCCTGAGTTCCTGCTTTGGCTTCCCTTGATAATGGCCTATATAACCTGTAAGCCAACAAATATTTTTTCCTTGAATTATTTTTGGTCAGTATTTTATCACAACAACAGAAAACAAACAAGGATAGTCACAAAAATTGAGTTATTTTTGGTCAGTATTTTATCACAACAATAGAAAACAAACAAGGATAGTCACAAAAATTATCTTGTTTTTAAGGTCTTTTAATTCTCTGGATCATAGATCACTATTAGCTCTGTTTAGTTGTTCTATGTCAGCTTTCTTTGTCTATATGGGTCTAACACTTATATACTCTGTTAGAATCAAACCAGTAATATTTATTCATATGATTATTTTGATAGCATAAGTATCCCACCAAGATGATGGGATAATACAAAATTTTCCACTAAACTCCAACCCCCCCATAGAGTGAGTGACTGTTACATAGCAGATGCTCAGTAAATGAAAGAATGAATAAATTAGCACTTTGCTTTTTATCTGACCAAATGGGGAGGCTAGAAAGCTTTCAAATTTGCAATTCTTTTAGAATGACAAAACCCGTATAATAAAGTGTTCTTGCTTGGGTCTTTGCTTTGTTCTCTACAAAAAGCATTTTGACAATGAATATCCCATCCTGAGATTTTTAAGGGGAAGGACCTTTAAAAAGTGATTAAGACTCGGCCAACAAAAATGGGTAAATCTCTTTAAAGAGATTAGTAGATCAGTGAGTTCATAGATCTTCTTAAGAGTATGTCTGTTGGCCAGGCAGTGGTGGCACACGCCTTTAATCCCAGCACTTGGGAGGCAGAGGCAGGTGGTTTTCTGAGTTCGAGGCCAGCCTGTTCTACAGAGTGAGTTCCAGGACAGCGAGGGCTACACAGAGAAACCCTGTCTCGAACCCCCCCCCCAAAAAAGAGTGTGTCTCTTATAGAAGGGTACTGAGTCTGTCTTTTTTTATATCTATCCATCTATCTTTACATAGATAATATGTGATATGATTCTAATTTTTTTTCTTTACCACTTAACAGATATGGTGATCTTTTCTTACATTTTTATAAGCAGTATGTTTTATCATAACTTTTAGTCAATGTGTCTTTATTTAGTCTCTCAGAACTAACAGTACTAATTATTTTATGTTTCAAATGATATGATAAATAATTATTCACATGTGCACTTAATTTTGCATTTGTAAATTTTTAGGGTAAACTTAATTCCCAAAATTATAATCATTTAGTTAAAAAATACATAAATGTAGTTGAAAACTTTTATAGGCATTGTCAATTTGCTCTGTATAAAGTATGTACCAGACTTTTTCTTTTTGGCCAATATTTAGTAGAATTTTCACTTCATAATTCTTGCACTACAATACCCTGACCCACTGCAGGACTGTGCCACAGGTAGGCTTTAACTTACGTAAGAACTTGTGCCAGAACAAACCTTCTTTCTTACAACTTACCTGGTCGCTAGCTTTATGTTGTGGGCGACAGAGAAAGGACTGAAATAGTCTTTTTTAAATGATTTGTTTATTTTTATTTTAAGCATATGGATGCTTTGCCTGCCTATATGTCCCTGCTACTAGAGGCCAGAAGAGGGCAGTGTAGCCTATGGAACTGGAGTTAGAAACAGATGTGAGCCACCATGTGGGTGCTGGGAATGGAATCCAGGCCCTTTGGAAGAGCAGTCAGTGATCTTAACCACCGAGCCATCTCTCCAGGCCTAGGCTGAGACATTCTTTAATCCAGATGTTTTTGTAATCATTTGCTAGGTATCAGCATCTAGCATGGGGAGCACGGGAGATCTGGATCCCAGATTTACTGCAGCCTCTCTGCACTGAATCTGCAACTGCTTCACCACTTAGGCATAACTATCCCTGCTTCTAAATGTGCTGGAATCAGTGAGCCTCTTAGCCCCTTCTTGTCTCATTCTCTGAATTTTACAAGAACCTAGGGACTATGTCAGACCAAGGCTGCTGTGACACGATAGAACTTGCTCAGATACTGTAACTAGTTTTTTTCTATACTGTATGTACATGAAATGAAGGATGTGGAGACTTTCTTATGTCTGAACATCTTTCTGTTACTGAGTGTATCTGTCCCTTTCTTTGCCATGGATGATTGGCACCACTGATACCTAGCAGTTTGGCATACACATCCAGTCCTGGCTTATGTGCATCCCTGTAACACTCCAGGGTTTTCTATATAGCCCTATGGAGTTAATATGCTGTGACTAGTTTGCCATGCTAAGCCTCTCACTTATTTGTATGGGTGGAGAAAAGCTTAGGTGAATGAGAAAGAGAATTGTACAAAAATTAGGACACATATTTGACAAGTGAGTCCATGAAAATGTTTATTGCTGACAGTGAAGTCTGGGGATTACTGCCTGATAGGCCCAACCAGTTCTTAGAAACCCACAGTGAGCTCAAAGCACCTGAGCATCTGAGTATTGATACAGTAAACACACCTTTTAGAAATTATGTGACCCTGTCTCTCAAATAGATTGGGCCATAGATGCCTATTTTCCCCTCACTATTCTTATTCATAATTCACAAACTTTTTCTCTGTCACATATTTATGGGAAATACTGAGATCCTGTAGGATGGGACACGCCAGAAATTATTTGCAAAGAAAGTAACCTGTGCTTAAAATATGTACCGATTGCACTTTCTGTACCCAGCTCTTCCTCCCCAAAACAAGTAAGAACTTATGTATAAACACTGCACTTCAAACTCAAGGACAGGTCCTTGGGAAATTATGTTGGACTTCTCATTAGAGAGTATAAGGCATTGTTTTCTGCTATGTAATAAAATATATACATGTGAGGGGAATGCTCTAAGTGACAAGACAGGGTGTGGCATTCGCACAGACAGAAGGAGGTGGCGATGACATTCAGAGACAGTTGAGGATGAGAACTGCCCTGCAAGGAAAAGAAAAACATACGAGTGACATATGGACAAATTGGAGCAGTTTTCCAAAGGACGGAAGAAAAAGAGAGGTAATTCTAGTTAGAGAAATAGCAGATGATGTGAGCAGAGGACGTGAAGTCAGCATATAACGATCATGCTTGCAATGATGACAGAACATCTTAACTAAAAACAACACTCCAACATCCCTTAGAAGAGAATGCTCCTTAGACGAAGAAGGGCTTCTACATATACTGGCAATATCAACTGCCTGTCCCAGATTTGTATCTCTTCCTTTGAAGGACCTAGGAAAAAATGAGCTAGGAACATGCAATGCCGCCTTTTAGATTCAGGCACAGTTACCTTTTTGTTGCACCTTTTCAGGCTTTGATCTTCTTTATACGACCATGATGTGGCTTAAAATGGAGAACTTAGAAAAAACTCTGGTCTGTGAGGAAATATAAAAGTAAATGTTTTTATTTATGCTTGGACCACTTATGAAGGTCAGTGGTTGGCACCAGCATGGTGGCAATGATCTTTCAGGAGAGAGATTCAGAAAGACCAGGTGCCTCCTGGTGTGGGAACTTTAGCCTGCTAGCTCTCCTCACCCTTTACCCACTTCCTTCCCAATATAATTTCAATATTAGGGTTTTGTTGTAGAAAGTACTGGCTCACAATGTTTGCCCATTTTTGTTTACAAAAGAAAAAAGAAATGCCACATATCGGGCTACTCGTTGAATTGTGGGCCAATTTATTCGTAGGAAGCTGTTATATGTTTCCTGGGTCATCTTCAGCAAAGGCACCAAATAATTGCACATGGCTCAGAAACCTACTTGTGTTAAGGTAGGAGGTAGGACACAATGGACCCAAGACTGTTCTGCTAGGCCGTCTCCATGGTACCATTGGCTCTGCTTCCAGTCATTCACTCCAGTACTTTATCACCATAATTAACATTGTTGCATGGAAATAGCAAGAATGAAAGAAACCAGGGGAGAGAGCCTAGGTGCTAATGAGCACATCAATTATAATAATGACAAATCTACTGTCATTCCAACCATTGATCTTCAAATCACTCAGCTGTTGATTGCAAATGAGGAGAGGAAGGAAAACTCTCCTCTAATCCTGCCACCCATTTAATTACCATTGGCTTTTACTTGTAAGTCTTCTGAGACTTTATGCTGTGCACGGTTTTTTTTTTTTCACATGATTTGACCATATGCTACATTTAAAATTGCATATAATTATTTAAAAATTCACCTACTTTTTGACTTGAAAAGGAGAAGATATTCATAGTAGATAACTTTTAAAGTACAAAAGGCACAAAAAAAAAAATTTAAAATCATTTAAATTCCCAGCAATCAGGCATAACATTGCTAGCATTTGGAGCATATTCTAAATTATTTAAAAACCCTTTATTGTCTTCCTCTATCCCAACAGCTTTCAAAACATATTGTAAAAATTCAGACTGAACAAAAATATGTAAAGCAGAAAGTGGCATTCTCTGTCATCACACTGTCCCCAAATAAGGGTTTTCTGCAGGATTGTTCCACTGTTTAGGCCCAGACAAATGTTTGTTTGTCTTACAGAACTGGCTTACACTCTGCATCTTCTTTGCCTACCTTATTTTCACATTGAGCGAGTTGATGCAACAGTACTTTCATTTATTCTTAAATTTCCAGTTGATTCATGTTTACATTCTTTTCCATTTTTCTGTATGAGCAAACCTGCAAGGAATATCCTTTTATCTGTGTCTTTTCACACTCTGTAGGAGCCACAGCATCGAAAGCTTATAAATGAATGTGTGGAGAAAAATGGACATTTTAAAGATGAAAAATTTGTCACTGCCTAAATGGGATGTTCTGGCCCTGTTCTCACCAACAATGTATGAAATTGCCTGTTTGGGTAATATTCCATGTCTTTAATATTTTGGAGATTAAAAATATTCATTTGAACTAACTCCCATCATTCATGGGAACATTTTCTCTTGACTTTTGAGAGATTATATTCTCTGGGTGTTTTTCTTCCATCTGTTAATTCCTTAAGATTTTTGTAGCTTTATTTAGATTTGTATACTCTATATGCAGATAATCACATGCGTGTACAACTTGGAATTTGATGAGCTTTGATACATGTATAGAACTATGATACCATCACCACAATAAACGTAATAAGCATATTTATCACTTTGAAAACTTTCCTGTGTCTCTTTGATTGTTTTCCCCCTTTGGGAGACCAAGAATATTTATTACGAGTGCACAATATTTGCATTTTAACAACAGAGACTATAATGTAAAGCAGATCTCTGACTTTTTATTTTTTATTATATTTACTCATCAAGTCACAGCATCCACTTATATCCACTGGTGGCCACTCTTCTATTATTAGTTACTGTAAGTATGATGACTTTATTATCTATCTATCTATCTATCTATCTATCTATCTACCTACCTACCTAATATGTCTGCCTTTCTATATCTACCTATTATCTTTCTGTCTATTCTGTCTATCTATCTATCTATCTACACACGCAGTGCTAGGGGCCGAACACAGAGATTTGTATATACTAAGTAAGCACTATTCCATTGAACTGCCTCCCAGTTAGGTTGCTTTAGATACATCAGAGTATCAGGTCAATAGTTTCCTTTGTGTGACTCATTTTATTCAGCTTAATTTCTTCAAGGGCCATCTATGTTGTCACAAATTCAATTGTTTCCTCTCTCCTGTAAAATGTTGAATAATCTACCCATCAATCTATTTGCATATTCCATGTTTTCTTTTCCCCTTGCATCTTTGGGTAGACATTTGGATTGTTTCCACATCTTCAACACTGTAAACAACACAGCAGTGATGATAAGAGGGGTAAAGCTATGACTTTGAGATCCTGGTTTTGATTCTTGGGGGTAAATAAACTAGAAGATTGCTGGATCAAAAACCAGAAGGAAGTAAATATGATCAAAATACACAGTGTGTGTGTGTGTGTGTGTGTGTGTGTGTGTGTGTGTGTATGAAATTCTTAAAAAATTTAGTAAAACACTATATTAAAATATCGACCAAAGAATCTTATTATTTTAATTTGCATTTATTTCACAAAACTGTCAATCCTTTGTACATTTATCACCATTTTCAGTTAACCTATCTTTTCTTGTTACAATTCTCTCTTTTTTTATAGGAAGACTCTTACTTGCTTTTTTGCCTTTTTAAAAATTTTCTTTAACCAAAAATATAAGAGTTCGGTTCCCAGCACCCACAGCTGTCTCCC